>JAUMHP010000057.1:6648051-6664091 GCA_032361065.1 Enteromius trimaculatus
TAATTATTATTATATGAGCATAATAATCTATAAAATAAAAATCTAATCTATAAAATCATGAGCATCTAACGTTATCTAAAATCGCATTTTTGCTTTTACAGTTAGGCTACAAATAGCATTACAGCATTGATTGATAAGAGCTTGCGGCCAGACCACTTTGTTTTATATGTAAGGAACTCTCCAGCTCGGAGTCTCATGCTGATGAGTGCAGCTCCAGCGCTCTCACACGGGTGTGTCTAGTGGGCGGGGTGTCGCTGCCGAGCCCCGCCTCCAGCAGTCATACCCAAATGAACCGGTGGCCTCTGTGTTTTCTCTACACAAAGATACAGAAGCGCACGCCGCGCGAGAGGAGCCGGACCGCTGCTGGGACAAACACGAGCTTCTTCTAACGCACAAAAGACACATCCAGCCCTCATAGCGGTTTCACAAACAGATTGTTAAGAGTGTCTGAAGAGAACTTTAAGCTTATTCAGAGGAATTACTGTCTGGACGGTGCGATGGGAACTTCAGCTGTATGTTAACGCGTGAATGAAGAGCATCTCTACAGTGCGCGCAGTCAGTGGTACCCTGAGCACCAAACACCGGACAGGACCTTGATACAGATGGATACCTTCTTTGTTGAGGTAGGTGGAAAACTTAAACACTTCACTGGAACCATATATCCCTGTTTCCTTTGTGATGGTGCTGCCTTTAAAAGGATGTTGCTGAGCTTACGTTAAGTTTTTATCACTTAGGCTATATATTATAATGCTTGCACTAAAAACAATTACAGAAAATCTGCAGAAGACATATGTTTGTGTCTCTGTATGTGTGTATGCAAAACGAAAATAAAACGTACAAGTCGTGTCCACGTTATTTTTGCTGAATCGGGTAACTATAAAAACATGGTCTGTAAAGTGTAAACAGTACGTGGTGTGTTTCATTACTAGGTGTTAAATCTGTTAGGACCCTCTGTAACTTCAGGTGAGGAAAAAAATGTGGAGTCCCTCTCACATTCATTACCAGTTCAAAGGTTATTTAACACCAGATCACTGCCTTTGAAGGTTGCTAGTGCTCGAAGAAAAGCGGTGAACAAAATACCATCTTGATCCAGAGTAAAATGATCATAAATGCCCCGGTGAAGACCCCCAGGATGTGTTTCATGCCTCCCTCTGTCTGCTTTGCTCTTCAGACTCTGTGTCAGCATGAGAACAAACCTGCTGGCAATGAAAGCTCAGACCTCACACACACAACACAGCAGTATTAGATACTTACATAGCGTTTGGATGGCCGTATAAACCCCCTTCTAATATTTCAGACCACTAAAGTCTAGATATAGAGTTGGTAGACAGAAGAACTACATTTATAGTCAGGTTTAACCAGTTACTTTTTTTGCACTGCATGTGTTATTCTCTTTTAACTTCGGTGGTCTAAATGTTTTAAAGAGTCTAATTAAAGAATCATTCTTTGTACCTCAGCTGTACATAGGCAGCTGTTTTACACACAGCCCTTTTATTTTATCATCTTTGTGTGTTATGTTGTGAGATATGAAGTCACAAAGTTGGGCTTTCAGAGTATTAGAGGACAACAGCAGGCCTAAATGGGAAGAGTAATTAAACATCTGTCTGGGATGGAGGACAGAAAGGATCTGAGACACATTTAAGATTAAGAGCTTGGATCCACATGCATGGATCTAACAGGAATGATGAGGCTTAGAAGAAGCAATGCAAACATTATTTATAGACATGGTCTGCTGTCAGGAGGAAGTTCCCATTCGTTGGCCTGTGCAGAGTCCAGTGTGGCTTTAATTAATCTGAATCACTGAAAGCATTTTAATTCAGATCTACATTAGATTATTAAGGCATGTGTTAAAAGTATGATTTGGAATTATTAAAGCAATGTGTCTGATAATCGATGGATTTTGACCTTAAGATTTTTCACTTTGCTTGTATGATTTCTAATTCAGGCTTAAGCTAACATTCCCACTCTTATGTTTCACTGATATGAGCGTTGCCTTCCTTCCCATCTGAATATTGCCAAATCCCTAGCTTCCCCTCCAAGCAGTGTTCTCCCTCAGACAAGCCCTCATCCTTCCTCTGCCAGCTGATGAGTCACTGGACTATTGAATACTCAGAGTGTGTCATTTAGTTCATACTGCTGGAGCTTACCTGTCCATGCCTACTGATCCTTATGACTAAGTTCGGTTGTTCCCAGACAGACTAGTGGGTTTGTTCACCCATGGAGAGATTTATGAAGCACTGGCTTCCCGTTCAGCTCAGCACTCCCACCTGTGATAGTCTCATCAGGGCTTTAAAGTGAGAGTTAACCCTGTGAACAGTATATATAGGGTGTTTAGAAACATAAATTAGATACTATCATTAAAAATGTGTACAAATGTTTTACTTAACTAGGTTATTTAGCATTTAGGTTTAGAGTGTTATGGATAGTTCAGCTGAACAATTATTTCAAGGTATTTCAGTTACTCTTGCATACTTTTTGTCCATGCTTAATTGGAAGCAATGTTTAGGTCAATTAACCAACCTTCAGGCTTACCATAAATTGACCAAAACATTGCTGTTTTTTTTTTTAAAGTGCCCCTATTATGTCTTTTCAAATATGATCTTTCATGCAGTGTGTCATGTATCTGTATGTGATCATAACGTTTTTCCAACACACACTGTAGCGGTAGACCAATCTTAAAGGATTGCGCCGTCTGACCTATCACAACAGTGAGGGCTCACGGGAAGGCGGGGTTTAGACAGACTGATTCTTCGAACTGCTTCACACGAGTCGTTTACGAATCATTTAGAAATGGGGTAAAACTAAACCTATTTTTTGGAGAAAATTAAAGTGTTTTTGACCTCGCATACATGTAAACCTATTTTAAGAGGTTTGCGTGGTGTGTAGAATTTTTTTTCTTTTATAAATTTTGCATACCCTTGTACTCTCTGAGTCATGCATGCTCAGCCATAGCATGCAGGAATGTTTATATTTCTCATTCGCATCCTCATCTGAGAAATGTAGCTCATTCCGCATACAGCATATGCATCCATTAATTAACAGAACCACAAATACATTTCTGGCTCAGTGGCAGCTATGTTAAAAATACCCACAAAGTCCACTTGAGAAGAGCAACCTAAAAAAGGATCGATGTAGTGATCATGTCGCCTGCAACAACAGCTGACTCGCTTTAAAAAAGGAATTCCTGCTTTAAAGTGTCTCTCGAAAGAGTGTCTCACATCCAACTCCGGATTCCTTTTCCAGATACATTCCTGTCCTGAGGATCTCAGTCTCTTTAACCCTGACCCGAGATTCCTAGCCATGCCTCCTAGTCGCCCCATAGCTCTTAGATTTAAAGATCCCCTGGTTTGGGTTTCACACTATTCTTCTCGCTGTGGCTTTGACTTCCTCAGGCAACCTCTTATGGTGCTGAGATGTTGATGGCAACTGAAAACGTAGCTTTTCCTCTTTGCTCTGTTGGGTGTACTAGACAGGAAGAACAAAACAATAAAATCAATTTTTGTGTTCCTGTTCCCTGCCACACCTATTTTATTCATTTATGGGCAAATCTCTTCTTAAGGAGAATTCATATATTAAGAGTGTTTTTGTAAAGGTTTATTGCTAATAATAAGGCTGTTCTAAGGTTCCCGGCACTCAGTTGCATCCTTGTAATCTCTTATTATGACTAATCAGTCACAGGATTGACAGTATGCGCTCAGTAAGTGCCTTCGTCATGCTGCAGGCCAGTGTGAAGAATTATGGATTGTCCTCTCACACGTGCAGGAGTTATATCAGTTCAAACCGGATTGCTAGTTGATCCGGTCTTGAGCAGGAGCGGGGCTACATGAGTACAGCAGCAATCCCACAAGGTCATATTAATCCCTTTCACTGTGGCCTGGACTTTAGAAAGGCATGCTTATTCTCAGAATGCACTTATTTATTAAAGCTTGTCTGTTATACAGTTTTTATGCGTGGATATTGACAGGATTTATACTTTGTGACCAGTTTTTTCATGGCTATTAGGCTGTAGTGTGCATCTGGACACAAACCCAGATGGATTCACCCCAGTCCAACCCTTTGTTCAGTTTGTGGGCTTAATTAGTCTTGTGTGGCCAATCTGCTGCTTCGTTTTTTGTTCATTACGGCGTTTAAGTCCAAAAGAAAAAAAAGCTCTGATCACAGCATAGCAGTGGAGCCCTTTTGGAAATGTTGTGCAGTAAACCACAATGCCCGTTGGCTCTAGAAGTCTTAAGCATGACTCAATAAGAACACATCTCTTTTGGTGAGCTGTATTGAGTAATAAGACATATTAGCAATTTAAAGGCTGCTGAGTATAGTAAGCGTTGTTCCCTTTGGTGCTATCAGCCACTATACTTGTACATAACACGTTCAGTGTGTTTTAAAAGGTAATACATTGCAATCCTTATTTTTTTGATAGCATTTATTTTCTGAAAACATTTAAAGCAGTTATTGACCTAAAAGTGCTATTTTAGCTACAGATTTAAAGCTATGGCGATGTATGGGACTGATTCTTTTTAGACACACTTTGCAGTGCGTTTTAAAGGGCGGGTGCGTGTAAATAGCTCTTCTTCTGTCATCTCCTCTGAGGCCCGTGTGTGCACTGCACCCCTTCCCCCTTCATTTCTTAATACTGTACCTCTGCAGTTGTATCTCCATCTGCCAGCACTCCTACCCCCTGCCGAGGTACAGTGGCCGTGGATCCTCACCATCCACACCAAATTGAGCTTATTGAAAAGCTTTTGTTTTGCCTTAGGGGCAAATTATGTAGAAGTAGTTGCCAGTTTGTGCCAATATATACCATTCAGGGCTTGAGGGCTGTTGTTGTCTGGTTGAGAGAATTTTTGGTGGATTGTTTTTGCGTTTTCCATCTTTTTTTGTAGCCATTGTATGTGTGGCACCAGAAGAATAGCTTCATATGGAAATAGTCACAATGTTGATTTTAGTCATCTGATTGTAGACTGTCATTTTATTTTCGGTGTCTATTTTTTTAAATAAACGAACAGTCGTGCTTATTTTATTTTCCAAATACTGAGATCTTCTTTGATACAAGCTACATTTATCAGATTTCCCTCACCTTTATTGAGGATATGAGATCACTTTTGCTTTTTTAGAGCTGTAAGAGTAATGTTAAAACCCTTCTCAGTGACTTGAAAAACAGTTTTCCAGTGAAAAATATTCATGAGTGTTTGAATGTTTTGGCATAACACAGCATCTGTACAATTATCACCCACTCGGGGCCAATAAATTAGTCAGGTAGACCCACCTTTTCATAATAGCTGTACCATCCCATCCTTCCTGTCCTTCTGGTGGTGGTGCAGCATTATTTATGTGCCCCTGTCAGCGGCTGTAGCTCGGGGCTCTGAGAGCAGACGGGTGTAGCAGACAGGCTTTAAAGGCTCTGATTAACACAATCAGTTCCTGTGCTGTAATCTGTTCACAAGAGACCGTCCCCTGACTAAACCCCAGAAAGATTCAGAGGGGGCCATGGAAGGCCTCATTTTTAGAGATCTATGAGCTCAGGTTATCAAAAAACAGAAGAGGTGCTGGGTACAGTTAATTGGGCTGAACATTTATTTGACATTTTCTATTGTACAATGATTGCTTAGATGTTGTATCAATCTCATCTTTTTTGAAATAAATATTTTGTTAAATGTTTTAGGGGTTTATCTCTAAGGAGATTAAGCCATTGCACAGCTGACATGTAATATCCTCCTTCAATTTAAGCTTGTTTAATGTCAAACCTGCTATGACTTTACAATGATTTGTTTCATAATAGCTGGAATATGACTCTAAGTTAATACTAAGTGCACCACCTGTGACTTGACCTGATATGTTTAAGCTAGTTATAAAAAATGTATGTTGCTGGTATAAGTACGACTTACCTATTTTGTGTAGTATCTTTTAAAATGTGTAAACAATGCATAGCTACATGTTATGCAAAAACAAACATCATTGGATTTCATGCATCAAGCAAGCACTTTTGAGTTTCTGTTGGCCGTATTTGATGTAAACTATATAGCCTAAAATAAATATGTTAAATATGTGTTAAACTTGGATTTTAAACACCGTACTTTTTACGGTGTTTTAAAGAAGTGTGAGCATATTTGAGAAAAGAAATCTCTACATATTTATTTGGAAGATGAACAAAAGTCAGAATTTCTACTTTATAGGTATATTTCCATTTAATAGAAAGAAATGAACATAATCCTTGCTTACTTAGAAAGTAAAAAAAAAAAAATCCACATGTAATTGTTTATCCAGCCCAGATGGCGAGTTTCCTATTTTAGCACGAGTTTGCCCTGTGATTAAGACATCATGGAGAGACATCTGTGACATGTTGTGGAACACAGTCATAGGTTAAAAAACGAGTTGAAGCATCCTGCCACCCCGTTAAACTGCAACTGTATTTAAGAATGTGCGGAGTCCCTCCGCATTGTTGTGAAATAACTGTAATTAATTTATGTTTGTGTGACTTTAAATGGAGTTTATATTGGTTATAGTCATCATTAGATGATCAGCAAGCTAGCTGTGTGCATTACTGTATGTGGCAAAGCAGCCCCAACCAACTCCTCCATCAGAGAAATACACTTCTCATTATGTTCTCAGTGGGTAGCATGGCCTGTGTGGCGCTATCGCTGTTATTTGCTGATATATAAGGGATGTTGGAACAGTTTTTTTCCCCAGAACACCAGTAGCGAAGTGATCCAGGTGGTGAAAATAAATTGTACAGTCTAACAGTTTATGAGACTGATTAATGCTGACTTCAAGTCTTTGTACTTAAGTCAACATTTATTGTTTTTCTGGCTCTCCACATTAGAAGGAATCAGTGCAGTAATCTGACTTATTTGAAACCTCAACAACAGCTGCTGTAAGATCAAGTCAGATGCAGTAAAGTGGCATCAGGCCCATCAAAGGCTTTGAGACGCTAATGACTGTGGACAGAACTATATATCTCTATCATTTTCTCATGGAGATGTTTTGGTACTGGAGAAGCTTCCCTTATGTGCCTTGTCAGATGAGGGCTGATCTCTTAAAATGGCCAATTATATCTGAACAGCTGTTCTGTCTTTGTTGAACGCAACAACTGAGAAGATCTGCCACACCTGTAAGAACTCATCCCTCCCCTTTCATTTTTGTATTGGATGAGGCCATGTGCTTCGTGTTTTTGTACTGATTCTGTACCTAGAGCTACAGCTGTTCACAAATTACTACACTTTATTTTGAGATTTTTAGTGTTTGAGTTCGGGTTTACAGTAGACCTATAACTCACAATTCGTCCAACTTCCAGCATCTAGTCTTCACAACTATAGCCAAAAATCTACTACTTTTATAGTATGGGTATACCTTACAGGTTTTTTAAATCGCTATTAAATACTATTTCAACATATTACTCAGCATGAAAGTAGTCAAGAAAGCTGACATGGAGTTGAAGCACCAACCAGCCAACTAACATTTATCTGTTGCCATTTGAAGTACATAGTTTTTTACAAAGTACATAGTAGCCCTAGTAGTTTGAACCCTTGCGAGGGCAGAGCTCGTTGTCCGATTCGAACCCCGCATGCCCTCCGTGGAGGAAAGTGCGGAACAAAGGCGGAGAAGAGGAGGAGGAGGGATGGTTAAATGAGATGAGGAAGGGAAGGAAACAGGCTTATTTAAAACGGATACGTTTGGACCTAATTGGATGAGACGTAAGGCTAATTGATTGAGCAATGCGGCCAGCCGTGCCTGATTATTTGCGCATGCTCCTCCCGAAATTTGTTTATCAACATCACTTGGTGAACTTGCGGATACAGTCTGAAGAGCAAAATAAATCTGGACATATATAACTTGTAGCTCGAATAGTTGGCTTTAAGAAATTGGATTTAATAAAAAATCCATCCAATTTAATATTTCTGCACTGTAAACAAGAATGTCTACTGTGTAGGAGTATTCATCCACAAGTTTCATTTACTTAGCACAATACAACCTGTCATGAGTGTTAATCACCATCTCCAGCCTATGCTTTATGCAGATCAATTAAACATCTCAGCTGTAAGGTTAATACCATTAAGTGTCACAATCTCTCAATGCTAATAGCACCCTTTCTATCTATTGTCTGGACTGGGGGAAATCTGGGAAGTGTCCTTCCCCTGGGGCTGCGATCTCTCCATTAGCTAATTTCTGATCAGCTGCCCCTTCCATCATTTATTCATACTGCTGTCAGCCTGGTGACGGAGCATCAAGGCTGTTTATCTGATCCTTTACAAAACACTTCTCCTTCTCTGACTCTCCCTCTACTGTCAATTCAACTGTGAATTTACATGTTCTAAATTCTTAATGTTGTAAATGTATCGCTCGAGGATGACATAAGGGCGCTTGAGTTTTAGAATGTTTGAGCTCACCATCAGGAATGTTATTCCACAGGATCCTAAATGTTCTTTTCGGCCGGGACCCTGATTTGAGGTTAGGCAAAGCTCTCATTGGTTTGCATGATGTCATGCAGGTCTGGGGAGGTTGAGGCTGACACGGAGTAGGGAGAGCTGTCTTGGTTTCACTTGGCGGTAGCATGTGACATACAGTAGGCATCCTAAGGTACAGTTTCCCCTCTTGCACCAGATTGGGCTTTTGTTAGTCTTTTGTGTGGTTCAGTTGCTCTTGTCATTTCTTTTTAATGGAAGTGGAGAATGGAGTATTGGGCTGGTGGTTAGACATGTGCAAAAGTAGTTTTGAATATGACAGTAACTGAATTAATACTTGTGGTCTTCAGGAAGCCAGTAAAACAGATATTTATGTTATTTATCTATTATTTTCATGTGTTACAATAGTTTTCTATTTCAAATAAATGTGTTCTTTCAAAGTTTCTATTCACCAAGTAATGCTTAGGAAAGCAGCAGTACTATTATTCAGAACAATTGTTTTAAACACTGAAAATCTGCATATTAGAATAATTTCTAAGATTGGAGTTGTAGCGGCTGCTAAAAATATTTGGTTACCATAAGAGACTTATTTTAAAAATCTTACTGGCTCCAGACCTTTTAATAGTGGTGTATACCTTATTGTGTATTTCATCATTTTACGTGAATCTTGCAGAAATAAGTGCTTTGATAGCTAGTTATCGATTTAAATTCACCCAATTTCAAACACTTACAATCTACTGTAAGAGGTCATTGTGCAATAAAAACATATAGAAATAAAAACTTTCTTTTTAGTTTAAAAAGAGTTTTATTCTGCCAAAACGACAGCTTGTGGAATGTATGACTCTATGGTGTAATAGTGTCAGTAAAGAAGATCGTCAACACCTGCTTCTACATCGCTGGCCGCGTTTCCATTACCCTTCAAACTGCAAAATGAAAATACACCTAATGGAAACGGAGCGTTTTTACGCTCGCATGAGGTGGTTTTTCAGGCAATTCGAAAAAGGGATGATTTGCATTTACAGGTCACATGGCGTATGATCTTCAATGTATTACAACCTTTTCCTGCCATTAATGCCTAGACAGTTTACACTCCACACATATGCTCTGATACAGTCAGCTTTTAGCTGCCACTTGTTTATTTCAGCCACATCACGAAGGTTTCTCCATGCTGCTTCTGTAAAGATTTGTATAAATATATCCAAAATCCCTTAAATCTCCGCAAAATCTGTTGTCATGACTTATCGTGAGATGCAAAAGGTTACGTTTTATTTGCATAACATTGGTTGATGTATAATGTGTATATATATATATTAATCTATACATTAACATTGGTTAATGTATAGAGTGCCAAATGCAGTTCTACACAGAAATTAAACAACAAACTTTATTTGATGTACTCTATTTTTAAGTGCCAGAATGCATCAGAAACGACTCAATCTTTTATTCACTTAATTGTACCGCAGATTCATTTACAAACAAGAATTTGATGCAGGATTTTCAGAAAGATTGAAACACAAGACAATGTTGTGCGGACTATATATATTGGATATGACAGTAAATAACGGTTTTTATTACATTATGACTCTTGCTGACAACTGTTAGACAATCATAGCAGTCGTTGACTTCTGAGTCTGCAGTCCGCCATGTCTATTCAAACAGAGTGTTCTGATGGGGGGGTAAAAACATGACAGAAAATAGTCTATTACTTTGAAACTATGTTTTCTGATGTAAAAATATTGCTAACATAAAGTGACCACAGAGAACAGTACAAAATAATTAAGTAAAGGGAGTTCATGACCCCACACTTGTTGACCTCAGTAACCCGCTAGGCAGTTGTTGACTGTCCTAACCCAACCCTCTTTCAACTCTGTTCAAATGACATATGTAGCTCTGGAAGACTTTAAACTTGAGCCTGTAGGGTCAGCAGTAATTTCAGTCCATCTAATCAGATACAAACCCGTAATCTCACTTATTTCTTGGCCAATTTCTCTTCATTTCTGTCACTCTGTATTCCTCAGATCAAATCCCTGATCCTGGACATGTTTCTGCAACTTAAGCTTAAAACTTTCCAGTAACTAGTGACTGATTTTAAATACAAAGCGTGAAAATAAGCGTTCTGATGGAATTAATTCAAAGAAGAATTGTTGTTTTTAGCTCTATTGCTGTCTCAAGATAATTACTGTAAATATAGAATAGAAATGTACAGAATAAACCAAGACTGTCTGTAGCAGTGTCAGTTAGTATTGAGTTTCATCAGACAGTTTACTCTTCACATCTGCACAGCTGCACTGAAGGAGAGCCAGAGGTCAGCGGAGGTGTCAGGATTGTTATGATAATCTGAATAAGTCTCACTGTTTGAGATCTAAACACTTTGAATTGTAGTGTGACCAGCTGCTTTCTAAAAGACTATTTGTGAAGTACACAGGAGTTCTTCTTCGCAAACAAGTTTTTTTTAACAAAATGTCTAAAGGTTTCTTGTCATCCTAGGCTAAGTAATAGTGTGAGAGGAAAAAAATAAATTAGCTTCGGACTAATTGCCAAATAACATCTAATTTTGTGGTTGTTGATTAGTTTTCTTTTGTTGAGCTGATTGGATCACTCGATACTCTTGGTCTTGGGCTTCCTGCCACAAGGAGAAAAAGACACGCCACCTTGCACTGTGTAGTCTCATTAATGATTGAGGCTCATTAATTAGCAAATCTCCTCCAAATTTGGCACCGTTAAACACACAGAGGTAATAGTAGCCTTTTGTGAGGGTTCAGAGTGACGGAGCGTTTTAAACTGTTTTCTGTTTTAAAGGGCAAGGGACTATTTTGCTTTTCTGTGTTATTGATATGTATAGTTATTTATTAAGATCTTCAACTTCAACCTCATCAGCTTTATCATACGGTAGCTAAAGTAATAACAGTTTATTTCTTCCATATTCTCAGACATCTGAGAGATTATTGGAAAATAAAAAAAATGTAAGGTGGCAGCTTAGTTACTATCTATTGGTTGTTGATTGGATAATGACAGATGTAAACGTGAGCTTGTCGTAGTCTCATTTTACTGGAAGATTCAGTGATGAAATTCTGATAAAAAATGACAAGATCATTAAAAATAGAAACCCATGCAGAGATGAATTGGAGAGCAGAATGTATGCCGGCTATCGAATCGATTTACTGGCTTTCCAGCTGAAAGGAGCTGACTCATGTCTCTGACTATAATGCAGTGTAATATGAAGTTATTTTGTTTGCACGTGTGCTGCAGTTTAACAGACAAAACCTGCTTCAGAGTTACCCAGCTGGCCTTTGTTGAGGGATTTCCGCTCAGCTGCCCTCTGGGACCCGAGCATGACCATCCTGCTTTGAGACAGCCGAGGTGATTGAAAGGTGGGGGAAGGAGGGGATGAAATGATGGAAGTGGAGGAGAGAATGGAAGGAGGAGGAGGAGGTTTGTGTTTCTGTGACCATCTGTTGCCTATACAATACACCCCGTGCACAAAGCAGGTTCACACTGCTGTCCTTTCAGAGGCACGCATCGTGGAGCTGGCTTCTGGAAAATCTGTTAACCTCACCGCGTAATCGATGACATCATACGGCGGTTTGCAGCAGTGCCAGTGGAAACATGTCTGGTCTTAAACGTTGTGATTATAGTGGGGCTATTATAAGACCTTCAGAGTTCTTCTCCTGTGAGCTCTCTCAAAATAAATATGAAATACTGGAAGAACCCGTCGTTGCTGTTTCAGCATGTTGAAGAAAAAAAAAAAAATTACATGGTAATGCAGTAAAAATGGTAACGTTTGGGAAAAGGATGTTTGTTGAGCACAATGCCTACTTGGCCAGATGCTATAACTGTAATTCATCTCTGTCCGTTCTGCCTTTGCATGGGGTCATAGGGGAAAAGTCACATGTTTTAGTGCTGCTTGACATTGAGAGTCCTTGAGTAGAGAACATCTGTTATTTGCCTGTATTTCTCTTTGTAGACTTGAAAGATCAATTGCTAGGGTGGTTGTTTACTAGCCCAAGTCAAAGAGTTTCTATGATAATCTGCCTCCTAAATACAGCTTGGGATATGTAATATTTTTCACCCGTTTTATCATCCACCAGGCCAAATCATCAGTCTGATTGCTTTGAAGAGTAGTTGCACTGAGGTATTATTTTTGACCATATGGACGAGTTCACATGGTCATGGTCGTGTTTATATGTCATAACACTAGGCCTAATTATTTAAGCATTCCCTAGGGAAACATTAAGATTATCCTTGAATATTCCATGAAGTCTAATCCTTATTCCTCCACCACATACTGATAGATTTCAGTGATCTGAACCACAGTTATCTGAATCATGAAGAAGTTAATACATTAGTTCTTCCCATGCCAGTTTTTTATTATTATTATTATTATTATTAATATGTAGCAATCATGCCCAACCCACAATACCCATTTATTTATAATAAACACAGTTAGATTATTATCCATTATGTGATTTATCTCGATTTGCAACTGTCATATTTTTGTAGTTGGTTGCATGCACTAATGATCTCATATATATTTTGTTATTAACCAATTAAACACAGAAAGATTAAATATAATCCCACCACTTTTAATGCAATTAATCAACTATCGCAAAGGCTCTTATGTTTACTTCTTTTAATCTATGAGATTAAACACAAGTAATTCAATAACACCATGTGCCATGATGTGCAAATGTGAATTATATAACAATGGCATCTGATCTTTTTAAATCCGTAGACCCTGCTTCGGATGTAATTCAGTTTGGTCAGGTCACGTGAAACAGCTTTTCCGAGTCCTGTGCTTAAGTAATTTTCCTCTCGTGCCAGTCGGAGACCTGCCTGATCTCTCTCATCTGATCCATGATTCCAGCTCAATAAAATGATGCCCTTTAGCTGCTTTAATTGTATTCCTGTAAGTAAAGGTATTTTGTTGTCAGTGAACGCCCATGGCACACATTAACTCATGGAAGTAGTCATATTTAGTCTCAAGCATGTGTGATGATCGGACATGTCAGAAAATTTGAATGTTGGCTTTCCTCCTCTGCTCGTCAAACAATGGGAAGGCATTAGCATACAGTTTTAACTTCCCCACCTCTTCTTTTCTACAAGCCCTTTTAACTCGGTCCCATAGCCCCCAAGCATTAGTGCTACATTTAGCAAGTCTTTGAGGCTTTTTTTTAAAAGCCTGAAAAAGATCCTGTTGATACAGGACATGATGCTGTGTGGCACATACGGAAAAGAGATGGCTCAAAGATAAACTTCTATAGTAGTAAACAGGACACTACAACAAACAGATTTCTTTTATGTTCCCATGTCTTCCAAAAGCAAAATAGATGGTCATCTTGTATTATTTCCTCAGTATGTATTCGAATACACAACTTGTTTTCTGTAATGTAATTGTAATGTAATTCAAGGCAAAGTATATTGCTTTACACTATAACTGTACATTACATTTATTTTACAATAAAATAGACTAGACTGGGGAGATCAATCATCAAAGTCTGTGAAAAGGTCCATTGAATTGAATGGTGACCAGGTGTTGTCAAGCTCCAAATATGACAAAAACATTACAAAAATGTGCACTATTCCAACAAACTGAAATCAAACCTTTTTGTTTTTGTTAAACATTTATTTCCCCTTTTGCATTCAACAGAAGAAAATATGTTAGATGGATTTAAATAGCTATTGAAATATCATGATTGTGAGTAAATGCTGAACTGTCCCTTTAATAAATACCTCCACTTGAAGCCTTGAACGTGTCTGGCCTCATTATAATCCACGTCTCCTTTCCAGTGTATCATATGTCTATGATCATCTTCATACTGTGTGTTTTGGAAAGAGTGGATGTATATTGTGTGCGTGCGCCTGCACATGCTGCCTACGGGACCCAGCGCTGTTGCACATGTCAGGTCATCATTAATAGTTAATAAGGATTGATATCCGTGAGCTCTGACCTTGGAGCTTGGGTTTCCTGGTGGAAGCCGCTCCCATTGATCCTTTGGTTCTCATGTGCTGTTGGACAAACTACTCTCTCAACACTCCATTGGCTGTCTGAATGGCCACGCTGTGGAGATTTATGCCTGTCAGAGTAAACGTGAGGGCCATCAGATCCTGGCACAGCATACACACTAAAGGCCCATTCACACCAACAGCGATAACTATAAAGATAACTCTAACCATATTTGTGTTACTCTGTTTATTATAAGCAGGTGTATCATTTTGTCGCTTTAGAGGTTTAAACTATTTAAAGTCAGCGCTGATTGGCGATCAATGTTTTTATTGATTATCAACTAGGAAAAAAATGTCCTGAAAGGGATTTTAACCATATGCATCGTCTGCATCATTGTTTGTATAGCTGTGGTATTAATGTCCATATTCCTCTGGAATTAAAACTTTGTAGTTATAGCTTTCGTCGACGTCCTTGGTGCAAATAGCTGTGTTCGAATAGTGTTCACAACAGAAGGAAATGACTAGTGGTCTTAGCAGCCAGACTTGTGTCTTCCTGTTTTTGCATGATCTCCATTTCTGCATTCTTGGACTTCCGATTGAAAACATGGAAGCTGGTGGGTTTGTTTAAAGCATGCCACACAATTAGACAAAAGCATAGTTAGACCAGCCTTTCAGTGCAGCTGTTTTCATCATCAGCTAATTTGAACTTTATAGTTCACCTTCATGTTGTGTTAATTTGCACCCCATTGACTGTAACTTTAAGAACAAACTTGGTTTGCCCACAATATTGTTGAGTTTGCTATTACATTTCAGATTGGGATTTGACTTTATTGCCTTGGATCCAGTAAGCTACCACCCAGAGCACCCTAGAAACTACATCCACTCTGATTGTGGCGAGTGCACAAGCAAAGGCCCCTTCATAATGATAAAACAAGCATCTCTTTTTGCACAGAGACAAGTACAGGGTATGCTGCTGCCAGAGGGCTTTACTTTAGTTTGCAACATGTGCTGTTCTCATGAATAGTGTTCTGTGCTGCCCATGTGCCCACAATGTGCGTTTTAAACCCATTGGGAGGGAGCTTTTCCCCAGTCGAATGCACCACTGTGTGTCTATGAAATAAAAGCGTAGCGAGATGGAGTGGATGTGGTGCTTTAATGATGATGAAGGAAAGACCATGATGGACTGTGGTTGGGTTTGCTGATTGCTATTGGATCAATTGAAATTGCTCTCTGATATCCTCCCTGTATCATCTTGTTCTGTCCTCAGCTCTTTTTAGAAGCACGTAATGTTGCCTGCTCCATATACATACATATTTAATTTCTGTACCAGCCACAATAGGAAGGAATGTCTGTCTTCTTAGGTCGTATCTTGCCTTTTTATGGCTGCTGTTGATTGGTTTGCTGTGTCTCATAGTGTCTGTCTCTCTGTCTTTTAGGGAGCTCGTGTTTGGGTGCGGAATAAGGAGCAGCTCCTGCCCTCCACCGTCAGCTGCTGCAATGACCGGACCCTCATCCTCACCACAGACTATGGAGAGGTAAGAAAGATCCTCTGCTGAAAACACATTTAGGAAACATCTTTAAAGCCGTATTTCATCCTTTATATTTGTATTTCACCATTATTTCATGCATTATTGTCTTAATGAACTGGACTGCCCTTCTGTGTGAGAGAGATAAACATAAAGGTCTTAATTGCATGAGGTT
>JAUMHP010000057.1:6669903-6685406 GCA_032361065.1 Enteromius trimaculatus
TTTTATTTTATTTTATTTTATTTTATTTTATTTTATTTTATTTTATTTTATTTTATTTTATTTTATTTTATTTTAGTTGACAGTATCTACACTGAGCAGAAACAGTGCAAAACAAAAAAGTCAAATACAAATTGTCCCTATAATTTCACTTTTCCTGCCTAAATATCAGACTTTAGTTGTCTTTTAGACTGTTTATATGTCTTTCATCACAAAATGGGTATCTGCTCATAAATTTCTATTCTGATACAATATAAACAATTACTTGGACATTTACTTGAAGATTTAAAGCCTGAATATTTGTGTATAACCTTAAGGCAAGCGTCAATGTGTGGGTTGCTTATAAATCAGTGAAAAATGACAGATTCCAAGATAACGTCTACATGATTCAGCAAATAAATGTAATCCTCAGTGTCAGTTAGGCAGATGAAAGAGAACCGTTTCAAATGCGATGTGTAATGGAGACGTCGGCCTTGTGATCTCACATAATGCAGTGTGTCCAAGGATTTCTGAGGACAGGTCGTGGAAGAAGCGCTCAGGACAGTGAAAGTGAGAGGAGCACTGTGAGGATGTCATGGGGGGTATGGTTTCAGGAATGTGAAACAACTTGGCAGAAAGATGGAGCAGGTCCGGACGCATTAGTAAAACAAGCTCCAGGCCCACACATACACTGCTGTAAGTGAGCCTTGCCGGAGCGCACTGTTGATTCATAGCAGCATAAATCACAGCTAATTTCTTCACACTTTGGATTCCTGATGGGCTGTTTGGGAATGCATGTTTAGTTGTGTCAATCATGCGGTCATTGAACTGAAAGCTTTCTGGTAAAGCACTTAAAAGTAATGTTCACAGTTGTTTCTCTGGTGACAGCGTGTGTTGATGGTCACAATGAATGTGTGGTTTTGTGTGTTGAAGGTGATAACTCTGGATCAGGGAGAGGTGAATAGGCTGAAGGTTTTCCCGATGCATCTCACCAGCATCAATGGAGTGGAGGACATGTCCACTCTGGCCGAGTTACATGAGGCCGCCATCATGCACAACCTCTTCCTGCGATACCAGAAGGACCTTATTTATGTAAGTTTCATTTAAAATGTAATTTCATTTTTTATGTATAGCTGGTTATAAACACTGCAACTTAATCCACATCTTAACCCTAACACAGAAAAAAATTTAAATTTTCATTTTTATGCATTTTTTACAAATATGTTTTGTCCCCAAAAAGAGAGTTTATTAGAATTAGGTCAGTTATGGGTACAAATGTGCCTTAAAAATATGGTTAATTAGGTCCACAGACTCATGCACTAATTATCTTCATTACATTCAAATAGGAATTTGCTTTCATGTAAACAATGAAACAGTTCTTTAAGAGTGGTACTGTGCCTCAAAGGAATTTTGTTCTATGAACCTGAATGGTGTTTAATCTAAGCTTAATGCTGTGCAGAATGTCCCGTAACTGTACGTACAAATGAAGCAAATGTTGATGTGTTTTTCTTCCCAAATAACTGCTAGTGGTAAATTTTGTAGAATCAGTTTTACCCAATTTACAGAAAAATAAAAGTACATTCTTTTAATCTGTATTTCATCTGATAATAGTTGTATCTGTCTGAAACTAATTAGAATTTATGCTTTATATATGTATATATATATATATATATTTAGATGTATTGATAGTTTTATTATCATTTCACATTACTATTTCCTGAATTGGCAAAATGAATTTTAACTACTGCTGTAAAATGTTTTAGATTATTAGCGATTAATCCCATCCAAAATAAAAGCTTTTGTTTACATTATATATGAGTGTGCACTGTATTTATTTTTATTTATATCTAATGTAAATACACACACATGCTGTATATGTATTGAAAATGTTTATGTGTATGTATACTCATTGATATATTTATATTATTATATTTTATGTTACATGTAAATACGTTTAATTTAGACATGTAACATATTTTTCTCTATTATATACATGCACCTGTTTGTATTTATATACACAGTACACACCCATGTAGACAAAAACTTTATTCTGAATGCGATTAATCCCCATAAATTGTTTGACAGCACTAATTTTTACATAAATTGGAATGATCATATCATGTTAAACATGTATTAGTTGCTAAAAGCATTATTAGATTAGCCAGAAATATTTAACAGTTGATCAATCTGTTGTCTTTGGATTTGTAGAATTTGAAATGACAGGCATTTGAATTCTGTAGAAATATGTAGAATCTATGAGAAAACAAACTATTACCATAGATATAATTACATTCATGAGCACTTGGAAATGTATTTTTATTTTTATATAATAATTAAAAAAACTTAAATTAATATTTTTATTAAAATAAAAGGCTGAACGCTCCATGTTAAACATCAAGCAGTGTAAGATCAAGCTTGCATGTTCTCATTGTGAGTTATTCTACCTTGCAGACCAACATTGGCTCCATCCTGGCGGCTGTGAACCCTTATAAGCAGATATCGGGTCTGTATGACACGGAGGCAGTGGATGTGTACAGCAGACATCACCTGGGAGAACTTCCTCCACACATCTTCGCTGTGGCCAATGAGTGTTACCGCTGTCTGTGGAAGAGGCATGACAGTCAGTGTGTGCTCATCAGGTAATGTCCTGCTAATTTTAAGATTTCTTCTGAAAGGCATTATTATCAGACTGGAATGGAATTCATTTGTAATTTTAACGGACAGTTAATCAGATCCTCTTCATATAAAGCTCACTAGACTTATTCTGGTGATTTGTGCTTTTAAATGCACACAAGATGACTGATGTACATGGGTGTTCTGGTCATCTGTTATTCCATCGCACTGTAATCCAATCAGAGTGCGCTTGCTGAATCTAGAAATGGATTTAGTCAGAGGTCAGTTTTATTTGCTTAGTGGCAGCTTGGAATCAGAAAGTGATCACATGATTGTGGGTTTGTTTCAACTGCCTAATAGTGCTGTTCTTGACATTGTATTTGCCCGTGTTCATGAACAACTGAGTTAATAGGATTGTGAGGGACTGCACAGTTAAAAAATATGTATTAATATTAAAAAATAAATAATATGAACAGCCTATTTTTTATGAAGTATGTATAAAAATCACTGCAATCAGCTCGACTGATTTCAACAGTAATAATGAATGTTTGTTGAGCAGCAAATTAGCATATATTTTTTGTATTTTTGATTTAAAAAATGCAGCCTTTGTGAGCATTTCTTTAAAAACAAAAAAAAAAACAACAACTAATAATCACAGACAAAATATGTTTTCTGTTCATGCTTTATGTGTATGTATTCTCAGTGTTTTATATACATGCTTTATGTGTATGTATTCTCAGCGGAGAGAGTGGTGCTGGGAAGACAGAGAGCACCAAACTGCTGCTGAAGTTCCTGTCCGTCATGAGTCAGAACTCCACAGGCTCTCCGCTCTCAGAGAGGACCACCAGAGTAGAGCAGGCCATCGTACAGAGCAGGTCAAACATGCTCTATCACACCTGCTCTGTTCTACAGATGTCGTTGTATCTCTTTCCATTTTAACACCCGCTCTTGCTTTTTCACTCCAGTCCGATAATGGAGGCATTTGGAAATGCAAAAACCGTTTACAACAACAACTCCAGTCGCTTTGGCAAGTTCATTCAGCTTCACTTCTCTCAGAGTGGAAATATCCAGGGTGGCTGTATTATTGATTACTTACTTGAAAAGGTATATTTTATGTGTGTATATATATATATATATATATTAGAACTGTTCATAGCCATGCATTTAAACAATTTGTGTTTTAAAAATCCCATTATATATTCCAGAATCGAGTTGTCCGGCAGAATCCAGGAGAGAGGAACTACCATATTTTCTATGCATTGTTGTCAGGAGCTAAGTATGAGCACAGAGGTGAGATCTTAGCATTATTTCTTTATTTTTCAGAGGCACTGACGATGCACACTTCACCTTTTCATAATTTGAATCAATGTTTTTCTCATTGCCCACTGCGTTGTGGTGTGTAATCATTTGTTCTCACCATCAGAAATGTACATGCTGGCTGATTCCCCCGAGGCGTATCATTACCTCAACCAGTCCGGCTGTGTGAAAGACAGAAGCCTGAATGACAAGCACCTCTATGATAGTGTGATGGTGAGTCAACACTGTATGTTTGAATAAATATGAATAAATGACAGAAATTTGGGCTCTTTATTGCCATGCAATTGTGTAAATGTCCACTAGAGGGCACCACATCATCTCTTATGTGTAACTTGTTCAGAAGGAATTTGGTAGAAATAATTAAACTCCAGTTATTCTGCTTTCTTTAAATTCATATTTATTGGTCAAGTAAGAATGCCCTCTGCAATCATAGTAAGCGTAACATATGAGCTTACGCTCTTTCCCTTAAAAATTCAATATCAACTATATCTGTCAAATAAAATATTCTACTGTTTAATGAATGTAGGAAGCCTTAAAGGTGATGGAATTCACAGAGGAAGAGATCCGTGATGTCTTCAAGCTGCTCTCTGGGGTCTTACAGATCGGCAACATCGAGTTCATGACTGCAGGGGGTGCTCAGATCACCACTAAAGGAGGTTAGGCAAATCGACATTTGTCAGAGACATAGCTAGCGTGTTATACATGCTTTTTTAAATAGTTATCTTAGTGGAAGGATCTATTAAATACCGCCTGTATTCCTGCCACAGAATATCAGCCTATATTTTATCTGTCAGGAGCTAAGAGTAAAGGCCTTCACTGAGCAGGCATGCTACAACATGCCAGAATTCACTCTGATAACTGCGCTTCATATGGGTGACAACTCAGTAACCCGTCTTTATGCTGGAGCAGTTCAAAAAGACCGTTGACTCATTAGTGAATTAATATAAAAATGTTGTCATCAATTACTCAACTCTACTGGTTACATATTTCCATGCAGTCACAATGAATGCAGACCAAAAGTTATTATTGCAATTTAAAAAAGGTGTTTTATTACCATTTTAATATATTTGCAAACGTATTTTATTCCTGTGGTGGCAACGCTGAATTTTATGCCAGTTTTCAGTGTTATATCATCATTCAGAAATCATTCTAGTATGTGGGTTTGTTTTTATTATCACTGATGTTTAAAACAGTTGTGCTGCTTTGTATTTTTATGGAAACTGTGATGCCTTCATTTCAACATTAGCCTACTGGATGAATAGAAAGTTTAAAAGCACAGCATTTTTTGATAGAAATCTATTGTAAGCTATTGTATCTATTGCACTTTTGATCAGTTTAATAATTCTTTGCCTAATAAAAACAAAACATTTTTTTTTTTTATATATTTAAAAAAATTGTAGTAGGTTTAATTACAGTTCTTTATCTAATGAATGCGGTTCATCCTGAAATGTGATACCGGGTCATGATTTGATCCAGTTATTTTCAAAAATATGCTCAAGACATGAATGTAACTAGTATATTTTCACTTAAGTTAATTAATACACCAGCCATTACTTTCAATATATGAACTTTTTAAGAAGAAACGAATATGCATTTATTACATAGATGTATTACTGTGTATGCTTACGCACTTTTCACATTGTGAAGGCTTGTACGTTGTGTTTATTTGAATGACAGTGGTCAGTGTCGTCAGTGATCTGCTGGGACTCGACTCCTTTCAGCTGTCTGAGGTTCTGACTCAGCGATCTATGATCTTGAGAGGAGAAGAGATCTGCTCACCTCTCACTGTGGAACAGGTAAGAAACCAGGACATCCGTCCTTTTTTGTGATTTTATACAGCTCACTGGCACGTCTGTCTAGAAATAAGATATATCTATGTATTTGCCTATTTAAATCTGCTTTATTTACATTTTGGCATAAGTTTGGACAGCGCTTTCAAAAAGTTGATTTGCTTTAGCCGTCACATTGTATCATGCCGTGGCATGTCTGTGCTGTGCCCTCAATGTGTCCAAACACATGTTTCCCTGCATCCCCAGACTCCCCCCAGATTTACTGACACACTGTCATTAAAAACATGCTCACACCCATACTCCTGTGTAGAAAGCGTCTTTGCGTGACTTGGTACCATTTCCTGTTTTTTGTCCCCTCGGATTCCTGCTATAATAACTCAGCGATAAAGATCCCACGAGAAGAAACACAATAGAGGCCGAGTGTGGAGACAGCGGTTAGCAGCCGCCTAATGGGGGCAGTCTATTACACAAATATGCACGGTAAACACAAGAAACAGTCAATGTAGCACTAGTGCAGAGCTTTCGAAATGTACTCTTTAAGAATTCCTCTTTTCCGCAAAGGAACCGAAATCAAAGGTTTGATTTTTGAAAACTGGTTTATGAAAGAAAGCAAGACCGACGAGGGGAAAGGGATTGGGGAATGTATGCATGCGAAGAATAAAGAGACCCCAACCCACATTATCCCATAAATCTCATATAGCGTGTAGAGCGGACCTTGGCCTTTGTGACCGACTCGGTAGAAACACACAAGCAATCTTTTCACGAACAAAGACAATGGCCTCTAACTCTAGTCTGTGTCAGCGGTCATAAAGCAGTGCCACGTCTTAATGGTGGCCCTTATTCCTCCTCCTCCTTTCCCCATAATGCATTAACACAGTGGTCAGGACCTCAACAGCTGCCATTGGCCGTATCCTGCACAAACAGCCATTCTCTCAGGTCTTTCTGATGGAGCCAACACACTCTTCAGAATCAGGCAGAAGTGTCTCTGACTGATGAATTATAGTGTTGCTGAAACAATAGACAGGAGTTTGGCGTTCTTAGGAATAGCAGAGTCTAATTTGCGGGTATTAACTTTCTCTCCATCTGTAATCCAGTAATAGCAGCTCAGGGTTATTGCTGGGTTTATGAGTTGAGCTGAAACTCCAGAAGCAAAGCGCTTCCACACTTTTCATCACTTTTGCAAAATGAAGTGGTCGGCCAGTTTTAGTGGATGCACTGTGTAAAGTCATTTCTCACAGTCTGTTTGTAGAGTCTTGCACCAGTGTAGTTTATCACATTTAATATTATTCCACTGCTCTTTTTTTATTTCTTAATTGTGAGCATAAATAAAACAGAGTGTAATTAAAAACTGACTTCTTGGTTGGGAATGGGTGGTTTAAATGTGACTTATGTGTCCAAATATGTATTGGGGTCACTGTATTGTATCCAATCTCAGCTATAAATCTGGAAAGACATCCATTGTTTTCAAACTTTGCACTTAAGGCGCATTGAAAGACAAGCACAATTACAGAAAGTAACAACCCCGCAGATACAGCCCATAATGTGAACTTTACTGGGGGTTTTCACGATGTTGAAATTCGAATAGACATATTAGTGTTTTGTAACAATCTCTAGAGACATTGCTTGTTGACGTTGTGGTTTTAAATTGCGCTGTTGGAGGCTAACTAAAGGAAAATATCTCTAGATTAATATTTGTCTCTGCCCTGCTTTCCAAAGGCTATTGATTCCCGGGACTCTGTGGCCATGGCATTGTATTCCCAGTGTTTTTCTTGGATCATCGCCAGAATTAACCAGAAAATCAAAGGAAAGGACAACTTCAAGTCCATTGGCATTTTGGATATCTTTGGCTTTGAAAACTTCGAGGTGAGAGTTTGTTGAGTATAAAGTGGTGAAACGCTCCAGCCAGACTGTCTATCGATGGCATGTTGCCATGTTTTTATGACTTTTTTTCCCCCCTCCAGGTGAACCGGTTCGAGCAGTTCAACATTAACTATGCCAATGAGAAGCTGCAGGAGTACTTCAACAAGCACATCTTCTCCCTGGAGCAGCTTGAGTATAACAGGTGAGTCCTGTCAGTCACCCTGGTTAGCACCAAAGCCCTGCTCCTGGAGATGTGTCCACAAAAAGAGCTTTCTCTGATTTTGACCGTATGTAGCACTCAAAAATTCGATTGTCCTACACAACGTCAATATCACTGTATTAGGTTTATGCAAGATCATAAGACCAAACCAAAAGTAGACTGGTTTTATGACAGTAAATGGCCCATCAGATACACACTTTAGCGAATGTCTTAAGTCATCAGCTTACTCTCACAAACTGTTTTTCGCATACTGCAGGCCTAGAATATGGAAGTTTGGCACAGGGTGTGTTTTGGCACATATATAACAGACAACAGACATTGCGTTTAAGAAATCAACAGAAATGTTTGTGATTGGCTAATTTGCGCACATTGAAAAATAAACACAACATCAAGTTAGGTCAGTCACGTTTACACACTGCCTTCAAACGTTTGTCCATCATAAACTTTTATTCATCGAATCGGGTTAAATTTTCTGCAGTGTTTACATCCATAGCAAGCATTTTGAAAGGTGTTTTGACAGTTCAGAGCTACTGTACAAGTGAACGCCAAAATCGTTATTGTCAAGTTCATCCAGTTTGTCTCACAGCACTTCTTTTTAATATGTGACTCTAGTATCCCAAGCAAAGCCTCAAACCAAGCCACTGACATCCTGAAGTATGCTTTATCACTCTTGAAAAACCCACTGCTCCTTAATAAGGAGGGGGAGTTTCAGGATTGGTTGGAGCCAACATTCCCTTTTTTCCCCCTCTTTTTAAGAAACTGCTACTGGGTTGTTTCATCCTGGAGTAACTAGGTTGACACTTTTTCTTTGCTTTGAATGTTATACTGTTTACTAATAACGCTAATAAGAAACGTTCAGAAATCCATTCTTCTATTGCATCACAGTACAATTTATTGGCTCCACCCACCACCAACGTGAATAATGTACTGTTTAATATCCAGTGCAAGGGACGTCTTACGTGGTCCATTGGGTTTTACGCTTTTGGTTCAAAACACCTGCCTAGGTTACACTAAAACTTATTTAATGGTCACAGCGCCACTCAATGGTCAAAATGAAAATCACATCACCTTATTACACACATTTTGGCTTCTACAGGATTAATTAATATGCATCGGACTACACTGTGCAAGGTTTCTGTCAGTGACGAATTTTAAGGATAACGGAAACGAAAAAATGCATATGAAAATTTCGAACTCGTGAGCAATAACCTTAAATGTATTCTATTGGACTGCAATGTGTTGTCTGAGCATTTGCGTGCGTGCGCCTACCTACGCATGTTATGTTCTCACAATTACATCATCATCAGGAGATGAAACCGCTGCGTGAAACCTAAAGCGTGCGATACATGCTCGTCTGTAGACACATGGCTTTACTCTATCAGGTGTCGCAGAGAGCTCAGGTCACAGCGGGGTGAAATAGCATGGAAGGGTGGGGGGTTCGACATGATCATGATATACAGGACATGGACCGTCCTGGGATCTCTTTTAGGGCTGAGTGATGGAGAGATAGCAGATGAACTGAGGGCGGGTTTCTCTGCCTGTTTTAGCTGTAGTGGCTGCGGAGGCACTCTGCCAGATGTGTGAATGGGTCTCCTCTTTCCCACACAGTTGTGTTCTTGTGTTGAAATGTGATGGCTGAGGGGGGTCAGCAGAGCCCGGTCACAGCTCATTTCATCACATGAACCCTGAGGATAATACCACCTTTGTGTACTTGTAGTGTTGTGATGTTGCTCAAGAGGTTCTCTTGTGTCTTCGCACAGGGAGGGGATACACTGGGAAGCCATCGACTGGATGGACAACGCTGAGTGTTTGGATCTGATCGAAAAGGTGTCCTTTTAACCTTTGACCTTTGGTCAGCTCTCACTGTGACCACGCAGTGATCATTAGAAACCATTTCACTATTGATAACTATTAGCACATGAGCAATTTCAAACTAACACTTTCAGAAAAACTTGCAGACTTAGTCGGTCTTAAGTTAGTTGATCTAGTTTATAATTTAGTTTAGTTTACCCGGGATGCTCATACAAGTGATGCTGCTGTCTTTGCATCACATCCTGCGCTCTACATCATATACTCTCCATAATACTTTTACTTTTTATTTTTTACTTATTATGTCAATGCAATTTTATATCATTGCAAAATATTTTTATTTTTCAAAAAATACTTTTCTTTTGAACTTTCTGTTCATGGAAGAATACTAAAAAAATCTGTTTCCAAAACTGCTTCCAACATCAAAATTAATAGGAAATCATTTCTGAAATAAGATATTAGAATTATTTTTGACAGATCAAATGACATTGAAGACTGGAGTAAGGACTGTTAAATTTTTTTGTAAAAGATTTACCAGAACTAAATTATGATATAAATTAAAATTAATTAAATATAATAAATGTAAACATTTATTTTAAATTAAAATAATTGTTCCTTGTTTATGCTGTTTTTTGCTTGCATTTAAACCAGCATTTTCTTATACAAATGGCTACATGATATTACAAGTAAATATTAGTGTAATTTGAGAGACAGTACTTGACAGGAGCACATCTCTGATCGATTTCAAACTATACCCCAGTGGTAATGTGGAGTGCCATAGAGAGCGTGTGCTTACATCGGTGTGCTCTTTCCTCAGAAACTGGGCATGTTGGCTCTTATCAATGAAGAGAGCAGATTCCCTAAAGGCACGGACTACACCCTGCTGGAGAAACTCCACAGCCGGCATGCCGTAAGTCCTTTTTAAAACACTCAGATACATACAGTACGCGTTTCTTTCCCCCCATCTCATTTCAGATCACAGAGAGTTAATTCTTCTTTAAACTCTCTGATAAAGACCAGCGCTGAGCCAATAGGCAACACCCAGTCACACCCCCACAGCCTCTCACACGCACATGCACAATACAGTAATGTGAGCATGCTTTCCTCAGGCCACAGGAACAATGAGTGTGTCCTCGGAGAACCCACATACAGTATGCCCTGACTGAAGTACTCAGTGTGTGCTCACAAATACAGGTTAATCAATGCGAAAAATAATGTGCTGTGTTTATCTCTCCGCAGACAAACCCTTACTACGTGAAACCAAGAGTGACAGATCACCAGTTTGGTATTAAACATTATGCAGGAGAGGTAATGACATCAACAAGCAGTGTTGTTTTAGCATGCTTATATTGCATTTCAATATTTGTTAATATTTTGAATCAGCTTTTATTTTTATTTAAATTTATTGTATTCTTTTTTTCCCTGCAATATGTATGTATATATATATATATATATATATATATATATATATACACACTGTACATATGTATAATAATTTTACTATTAGTAACTAAACTGTCAATAAGTGTGTGACAAATGTGAGAGAAACAAACTTATTTATGATACAGGCTAGGATTTATAATGTGTCTTGCCAGGTATGTAGAAGAAAATTGCAGTGTATAGCGAAAGCGTTTTACAGTATTGGTTTTGCGGTGCATTATTTGTGAGGTTGGAAAGATTTTATAAGGTCTGCCAAAATTTATAGTACAATTTAAGTGCATTTAATTGACATCTGAGTTGGCAGACTCCAAACACACACACACACACATGCATGCACATGTGGAAGTGTGACACTATTCTGTGTTAAACAGTAACATTGCAGTAGCTGAAATAATACAAACTATTCATACAAAATATGATACACAAAATTGCTACATATAAATGAATTCATTTTATGCAATATTTACTGACTATAAAAATATTTAATAATGTCATACGAACAAGATTGCTGTTGTTCTTTAAAAAACATAAAAAAAACATAAAAGTTGTTAGTATATTTTAGAAACAACAGCAGGTGGAATGACCATTTCTGCTGATTCCTATAGTCTCAGGCTGATATCCCTGTCTATCACTATGGCACAGATGTTATTACCAGGAGAAAGTGGACATTGGACTCCAGTCTTCTCCTTCTCTCATCATCTGCGCTTTCAGTTTCAGGCTTTGAGAGAGGAATTAGTCTTTTCAGGAGAGTGAGAGAAAGCAGTCATGCTGAAAAAAGCCCAGAGAAAGAGAGAAGTGAAGAACTGGTTTGCCCTTTCACCATGGGCACCACACGAAGCCTCCACAGTTTAATGTGCTGGAAACCACACGCCTGACATGCACTCCCATGAGAAGCATTTGGCATGCTATCCAGCTCCTTCTCTAGTTGCCATTTCTCTTTTCCTGACAGATTTATTCACGCTTCTACTTGCATTTTTCTCTTTACTTTCTCTCTTCTCCAAAAAAAAAAATAAAGAAAATGTGTAGCGCTTTCCAGTAAAACATGTAAAATTGCTTAGGGTATTAAGACTCATATCTCACTGAGTTTTGCTTGCAGTCTACTTCTGAGGATTTTTATATATTGTTGCTGGAAAACATGGGATTTTGCCAGGTATCTTTACCAGATCTATCTATCCAGTCTTTCAAATGCTTTCAGATGGAGAATATCTTTAGCATCTGCTCTCTAGGCCAACACAAATGATAGATCGGACTATAAGCTTTGGATGAATTCTCTGTTTAAATGAGAGATTGTAATTATCAAGATGGCGTTATAAATACCACCAGCATGTGTTGTGAATGCTGCATACTTTACAGCTCAGGAGTTTATTTCATAGTGTTAAGATCAGTGGAGGAATCTGTCGCCAGGGAGGTCATGACTGAGTAATACTCAACAGGTGATTGCATTAAACTGCGGCAGCTCGATCGACCTCTCTTTGGTCGGCTGAGAGTGAAGCACAGGAACAGAGACAGTGTATTTATATATATATATATTTATATAATGTAAAAAATATTTTCCATCCATGAAATAAATGTATGTAAATAAGCCCCTGAATAAATTCTACATTATCATTAGGTTACTGTAGATGTGTTTAGTAACTGTATTTGTCTTTGTGTGTGTCAGGTACTGTATGATGTGCGTGGCATTCTAGAGAAGAACAGAGACACATTCAGAGATGATATTCTCAACATGCTGAAGGACAGCAGGTAACAATTCATTCACTTTGTTTCTGTTATTTTCAAATAGTGCTGTGAATCCTATCATCATGAGATCAGTGATGTATGTTCTGTAAATGACTTCTTCTACTACAAAAACGAATATTTTTGGACATTTACATGTCTTGTGATATTATGCTGCATCTAAAACCTTTCATTAATGACGTTTTTCTGAGTTAATTTTAATAAAGAGACAAAATAGAATATTTATGCTTGTAAAAAATAATTTGACATAATGAAGAGCCATTTAAAATCATGTAATGAAGGCAAAAAGCAGGCAAACAAACTTCATGAGCCTAAGATATATAGCACACTTGCCTAAATATATTCATTCAAGCTTAAATATCCGGCTACCCTGAAGCAGTTGTTGCTGATCTCCGTTTCTGCTGATATGAATGATGTTTGTGAGCGATATTGTCTCTATTGTGTGTGTCTCAGGCTTGACTTCATCTATGACCTGTTTGAGCGTGTTGGTAGCAGGAGTGGAGATGAGACTCTGAAGATGGGCACTGCCCGCCGCAAACCCACCGTCAGCTCTCAGTTCAGGGTGAGACACCGAATCATTGATCTAAATGTGACATATATGCTTTTATACAACCATATTTTTAAACAATCAAGCCAAGAAGACTGTGAGACAACTGCTCTGCCCCAAAACCTAGCCTAGGTTTTAAAGATATGCTTAAAATACCTTGTTTTTACGAACAAGGCAGCATTATGTGATTCATATAATTCTCCCAGAATGCAGTGCTCATTGAAAAAATGTATTCGAGATGACGGATGAAGAAACGCTTGTTTCGTTTAGTGCTGTAAGAAATCTGCAAAATAATTCAGTGCAATTAGAATTTTTTTGCTGCAGCATTTGTATGTGTTATGTTTATTGGATAATTATATAGAGTGCAACAGTCTGGTTGACCCTTAACCTAAGACAGGCCTAGCTGTTGCTGATTGGTTTAGTTCATGACTAATAACTCTTTAGCAAAGAGCTTTTAAAAATGACAGTGGGAAAAAGACTGGAGGGGCACTTTTTTAGTTTCAAATCAGTCACTTACTGAGTAAAGGATGGTCCCTTAAAAGACAGCTGCCTTTGTAGGCAGTGAGGCAGCTCAGTAAGTTTGGAAACTGAGCTAACATGTGTGTTTTCATTATTCAGGCTTAATATTTTGGGTGGGCACAGAATGTTTTGTTTATTTGGCTCTGTGTGTACCTTGCGTGTGTGTGTGTGTTTTGTCCTCTTGTCTATGTCCCTGTATATCTGCCCGTTTGCGGGGTTACGGGGCTTTGCATGTCATAACTGCCGTGCAGGGGATTTGGCAGCTGCCCTTGTACTGTGGCTCTTAAAGCCAGGGGATTACCCACAAACCGGGCACAAGGGTTTGACAGGGTCCGTGCATGTTCCCCTGTTCCCCTGTCATTAAAGCCAGCCTGGAGCCTCTCAGTCTGAGACTGTGGGACAGAGTGCCAGGTTAAAGGGTCCTTGATGTGACTGGGTAAATACTAGCCTTGTCACTGCCTGTGTTTGCCCTCCTCAACAGGAGATGTGGGACGGACAAGCAAATAGCAGCTGTGGTTGCTGAACGGCAGTTTTGGTGCTGTTACTTTCCTGTGCAGGGGTGTAATTAAGTGTTATTGTGACTGTGTTTCAGGACTCTCTTCATGCACTGATGGCCACTTTAAGCGCCTCCAACCCTTTCTTTGTGCGCTGCATCAAACCTAACATGGAGAAGGTAGGATTAACACTGTCCATATCACACTTTTTAAAAAAATATTTTATTTTTGCTTTTGTAATATAAACCAAACAAATAAAATGCACATGACGAGACAATACAAAAAAGAAATTAAAACATTTAGTGAAATAATACAGGATATAGTTATTATAGTGGTAAAACCTCACTTGAAAAGAGAAGCCATCCGGTCTATTGAGGTGTCTTCTATATAACAGGAAAGGGGTTGCCAAATCACACTTGAGTCAAACAGAAAATGAAATCATTATGCTAACAATGTCATTTTCAGATGAACAGCTCAACTCAGAATGAAAGCCATCATTGCTGATTCCCCAATCACAGAAGCGGTGAATGAGTGCCATCACTCCAAACAGCAAATAAAAATATACAATAAAAATACGAAAAGACAATAACCCACAAGTGAAGTTAAAAACAACTTGTTCATAATAACTGACCAACTGCTGCTTCACTTAAAAGCGACTTTAATATGATTTGTGTTGATGACAATAGACCAACAGTCACCGCAACTTTACAGTAGCTTTATTGGTGGAACAGACCCAAATTGTAATGTGCATAGTCCACCCCCGGCACATCAAGATGTGCTTCACAATGTCTGGCGTCAGTAACATCAAGCGGCACTGGTTCTTGCTTGTCTCGTAACCAAATATTGATGCACCAAATTTGAATTTGCAGAAATGCAAATGAGATTTGAGAGCTATATGCCAGTGATGATGACTTTTTTTAGCTCAGCTTTTTCTGGTCACTATATGTTTTCAATGAATGAAAAAAAGCACTTTGAACATAATTGTGCATTTCTTTTTTTAAGAAATCCAAATTGATTTGGTATGAAAGTGAAATGTTTCTAAAATGTTTTGATTCAATATACATTTTCTTTAAGCACCTGCATAATGCATTAAGACCTGTTTTTAAAGAATATATCTTTAATATGAGTATATTTTGTCTTAAACTAAAATGAATTTTTATCTGGTTTTCTGTATAATGTTG
>JAUMHP010000057.1:6689017-6700670 GCA_032361065.1 Enteromius trimaculatus
TGGCCAGTGTTGGGCATGTTGGTAAAGTATAGTTATAGTTACTAGTTACTTCTCACAAATAGTAACTAAGTTGGTATCATTATAAAAGTAACTAATTGCAAGGGAAAGTAACTATTCAAATATGTCAAATAACTTGGATGTCCCCAATATACATGTTAAATGAATGATAAGAACACTAAATATAATACATTATTATTGTAAAACATAATACACTAATCTACACTGTTTTATTGCTTCTGTGGGAGAGACACCTATCAAATCCAATATATTATTGTAAATATTATCAACTCCTATGGACACATTGGGAATAGAGTCGCATTAAATAGTATTTTTTAATAGCATTACAATATGATATTGTGGTGATTTAGCATTATAAGATGATAGAACTGTAATAATAGAATAACCATGAATGTGTATTTGTTGACTGAACCTAGGACTAGTGGTGGTGCTTAAGATATTGTTTGTCGTTCAGCGTTTCTATAAAAAAGGGAAAAATAAGTCAAATCCCATCACAGCCGGTGGCCTCTGCTTATGTTAAAGTAAAAACTCACAGGACAATCTGGCATCATGACACTGTGAGAAGCTGTAAAGCCAGCAGCCTGTCATGTTCTGAGCTCTGCGCATAGAGTCCCTTTGTGCTGATCTGCTCAGATTGGAGCGGCCCATCCCCACGCCAGCACATTCCTGCAGCCCAAACCCGCTTGAGCTGGGGTCAGAGGTCACGGCTGTCCGCTTCAGCAACACTGAGAGGAGTAGCACACTCCTGACCTGCAGCAGAGGAATGTAGAGATAACAGCCAGAAAATCACACAGAGCCTCTACACTTCATTATATGAGACAATCGAGCTATATTAATGCTCCCATATTACTGGAATGATTATGATTGCATTGATTTATAGAGGACTCTGGTTTCAGCAGGCAGAGGATCAGGTAGGCGCTTCTGATGGGGTTGTTGTATTGTGATAACTGTCCTCAGGGAGGGGAATCACGGCTGTGGCCTTGTCTGGCGCCTGGCTCTCTCTGTCATTCCACACCTTTTCTTCTATCATTTATGCCACACAACACATCCCGCCTCACATTGGGGAACTTTTAGATACCGCATACTTCATGCCTGACCCAGGTTTACAGCCCAACGCAAGCAGACCAGAAATACACCTCAACTCTTGTCACATTAGCCTGACATGATCATTTCAGTAAAGATTGTGCTGATTGAAAAGGCAATCGTGAAACATGCTGTTAAGATGCACCATATGTCCAGGCCACCAGCTATGAGTCCCGCTCCTTAACATAGCGATCAAAAAGCCTAATGAGACAGGACAGTGTGGGAGCAGCTGAACGCCAGGCACTGATCCCGCTACAGATCGCCTCTAAACATGACGCAACACCTCACACAATAGACATAATCAATCCCAGTTGAAAACTCCCATGGCTGACGTTGGTGTTTGACCCCTTTTTCTCCCCACAGACATCTTTTGTTCTTTATGTGAAAGAGCGAAAACAAGTATCTCTGTTACACACATAGTTTGCGGTTAAAATCAGAATGAAACCAAAACAAATCCTATAAAATATTCCTGGTTTTATGGAAAAACATTCATCCCAAAGATAAAATGTTTGTCTTTGTAATCCTTCAACAAGTGTTAAACATTAACAAACCTACTTATTTTTCAGATCCTTCACATTGTCAACAATATATCTTGACAAAATATCAAACTGTCAAAAATATGTAGTAGATAAATTAAGTCAAATGTATTATCAGACAATGTATTTTAGTTTAGGTATCATACCCCCCTGGCCTTTTGTATTATTTAACAATGATATTGATCATATGATAACTGACCACAGTTACATTATAACACATTATATCAATATATTGTTACACTTTGGGGCAGTTTCCTGAACAGGGTTGAAGACTAGACCTAGATTAAAATAAATGTTAAGAGCTGTCTAAACTGAAAAAACTTGCACTGAGATGTCTTAAAATACATCATTGCCATTGTTTGGTCTTAAAATGCTCACAGATAATGCATTCTTGTAAGACATGTTTCTAAAAATTCTTAAATATCCTAAATTAGCAAAGGTCTAGTCCTGGCTTAATCTAATTCCTATCCGGGAAACCGTGTTTTAAAAGTTGGTTTTAAATTTGGTTATAATTATTTACAAGATATAACGTATTACAATGCACATTATAAGTAATTATAATGCTTTATACCCTTTAATAACAGTTTATAATGCAGTATACATGTGCATCGGATAACAGCAATCAAATGTGTTACTATGAACACCATTTCATGTTGTTTTGTAGTAATGTAATTGGACCACTGTTTTGGTCCATTCAGTTTCAAGGCTGATGGGCATCTCCTTCTATCTTCTTGCAGAATGCAAATAAATTTGATGCAGATGTGGTTCTGAATCAGCTACGTTACTCTGGAATGCTAGAGACAGTGAAGATCCGTAGAGCAGGCTTTCCCGTACGGAGAACCTTCCAAGACTTCCTCAGCAGGTGAGTGACAAGGACAAGAAACCATCACAAAACCACCGTCAGTCCATCAAAATGCAGTTAGCGAGAAGTTAGAAGAAAAATCTGTTCCAGATGCACATATTTGATCTCTGACAGTTTTTGGAAAATCGAGTAAATGTTCTTGAAATCATAATGGAGTTTTTCTAAATGTAATAGTACATTGTTTTCTTATAGTAAACTGAGCAAGTGGAATGTATGCATGTGTTTTAAAGCTGTGCCCACTTCCTGTGCAGATACACAATGATCCTGAGGGACAAAAACCACACGAATGACGAGAGGAATAAATGTGCAGAACTGCTTACGAAGTATGACTTCACAAAGAAAGAGTGGCAGCTGGGAAAGACTAAGGTGCGGTTGCGTGACCAACACATGTTCACACACGTAGTTTAAAGTTGCAGTATAAATAATCAGCGCTAGACCTCACTGCAAAGACTTCAAAAAAAAGCTCTTTTTCTCTCACACTGAGCTACGTGACCTTTATGAAGTGTGTGGGTTCATCCCTGACATTCATACTTTATATTGTTCCAACAGTTGTTTGAGTTTTCTAAAATAAAGAAAAAATATACACTTTTATGTTTTTTTAAAGACTTTTTGATTTTTTTTGTAATTATTAAGATATTCTCACAGTTCATAACATGTTATAGTTATCAATTAACATGAAATTTTACAGGAAGAGTCTGTGAACCCTTTGAAAATTTCTCGATTTGCTTACTTATAATACAGTATGTGGTCTGCTCTTTAATAAAGTCAAAGTCCTGTGCAAGCTTTTGTGATCGGTGTATGGTTCACAGTAATCAGTTATTCTTGAGAAGCAAAATATATATTTAGAAGAAAGCCAGGCTATGTTTGCCATCATGTTAAGACAGTGTCTTAAGAGCTAGTCTGACCAACTAGCAGTTAGCCATTTACCTTTACCAGTATTTACCTTAGACTAATATATTTTTTTTTATTTAAGTGAATTTTAAAAAACTGACCAGTCTTAAAAAAAAAAAAAAATTAGCTGACTAACTTTTAAGACTAGTCTTAACCGTTTATGCAACTGGCCACAGGGCACCTGTGCGACCCACATTTCCAATTTTAGTGTCTTAATTGACTCCAAATAGTCATTTACTTCCCTGCCCTGCGAATAATCACCAGTGTTTGTGTTACTGGTGTTTGTGTATAATTGTGACACATTAAGAAAGTGACGATTTTCAAAGGGTTTATAAACTGAGGGACTTTATGTAGTGAACACACAGACTAAACCTCGATCTTGGCATCATGGAAGTGACGAAAATATGGTACCATTTTCATGCTAACACTTTTGAACTTTCAAAGGGGATTTTTTTCAGCCTTGTGGTGCTTTTTCTTTACATTCTTTCCTTTTTCTTCCTCATACTTCCTCTGCTCTCACCCCCCTGAAAAACCCCCTCTCCACATCTTGGTAAGGAGTTTTGCGGTCCCTCACTTTACTGAAATGACTCATCTCGATCTAGCCGGACTGAAACAAGAGCGCAGCACTTTAAGGGCGTTTGGCAACAGGAGCGCAGCAGCTCTGAAAAGAATACTTTCTGTTCTCTGTTCAGCAGTGTCTATTCATTCTTATCTTGTAATCAGTCAATTATTCACTCTCCTTGGTCAGTCTCTTCCACACATTAAGCACAGCGGCTCACTCGGGCTGTTTTTACAGTAAGCGGAGCTCTGAGGTTTCTGTGGAACAGGAAGGCACTGTAAATAAAAGGCATTCTTGTGTGCTTTGATTCAGGCCACTTTTCTTTAAATTAATTGAATCCAGCATGCTCTGTGTTATTTCCTTTGGGGTCTTGTGGTTTCTGGCTTTCCCGAGAGCTCGTTTGGGTATCTCTTTATCAGGGGTCGCACTGTTAGCTTGATGGGGCCTTAATGGTGTTGCTGTGATTACTCGTGTTTAGGTTTGCTTTTATTAGGAGCAGAGAAATTATCTCATAAATCAAATAACTTGAGATGAAAACAGTGATGACCTATCAGTGCTCCTTTCGGTCACGAGATGCGGTTATTATGAAGGAAAGCCAATTCAAACCAAACAATTAGATGACTTCTGTGCACAGTTAAGATGTACGTCAGGAGCATTTTGGCTAAATAAACCTAGACATGGTCATCAGGATTACTAAAGTGCAGGGCATGACATGGATAAATAGTTAATAATAAGTATTAAGTATTGAATTTAAATGGAATATATTACAAAAAATCTGGTTATCTGTAAATTTATTTGTAATTTAATGTATTCAAATTGATTAAAAGTAATGTTTAACATTTATAATGTTACAAATTTCAAATAAACGCTATATTCTTGTGAACTTTCTATTTATCAAAGAGTCTTGAAAAAAAGAAGAAATTGAGCATATTAGAATGATTTCTGAAAGAAAACTGTAGAAATTATGCTGTAAATTCAGATTTCCCAGATCAATTGCATTTGAGAAATAATTAAAAGACAACTGTACCCAACAGGCACATACCATCAGAATTTTTAAGGCATAGCAATGACTATTAAAATGAAATGATATGGCATAGATATATAGGAGTGTAATTGTAATTGATTATATTTAATAGTCATGGCCTACATCTTTGTGTGAAGTGATGCTGCTAAAATAAATGTACCATTAAATTAAATATCACAGAAAGAGTTATGCCTTTAAAAACAATTTCAGATGGTATGTGCCATGAAGTGCACAATTTATCCGAGTTCATCGTGGCCTTAATAGACGAAATGAATGCAATATAATGCAATATTTCTCCTTTTCCTAGAATGTTGCTTTCTGTCTCCCACACACACATGCATAAAGACAGCGAAACATATGAATTCAGATACACACACTGGATACACACACTGGACACGCAATCTCGCTCCCTGCTGAATAGAGTCATGCTTTACAAATTGTTTCGCTGTAAAATAGCCTCATTGTTCTGAGTGGTGGGGTCAGAGCTGGATGGCTCCAATTTGTTCTCAGCACGTCAGAGCTCCAATGTACTCAAGGTCAGCTACTCTAACCTACAGCTTTCACTGCTCCACCAGGCTCCACACTCATACTTGTTAAATAGCCTGTTGCCCTTAACGGACCAACAGAAAGCTAGTGTCTTCATGACAGCTTATCTCCGAATGCACCTCACTAAATCATTACATGCAATTGTTCCCCAGAGTTACCAGTTGATTATGTTTATTCATTTCTGAAAAGACCCGTGTAATTGGCTCCCAGCGTATGTTGTGTTTTGAATGCTTTATTTCTGGTGTCCACACAGGATATCTTACCTTAGTTTAGTGTCAACAGGAATCTCTGTTCCTGACTGATTTTGCTTTCATAGAAACAAACTATTCAGGGAGAAAAATGTAGGGCACGAAGCGGTTTGTATCTATTGGGAATTAACTTGATATTAAATGTGGATATGCACAAAAAATAGCCTAATCTAGAGGAGTTTGCCTAAATATCTATTTGCCAATAGAGGGAGGTTTTGAAGAAAGATTATGGAAACAAACATTCCCTCTTAGGAGTAATGTGTGCCGGTTAATTGTTTGCATTCAAAACATGGTTCTTAACTTTTTGGACTCCCGTTTGTTCAAGACATTTGGAGGCCCTGCTATCTAAGCTGATACGTATTTAAAATAACTCGATTCAAATTCACTCAACCGCAAATTGTTCTGAACCTATATGAGTTTTTCTTTTGTTGAACACGAAACATATTTTTTATTTACCACATGCTAAATGTCAGTGGCTACCATCAACTGTTTGGTTCCTTAAAATATTATCCTTGTAAGTTCTGCAGAGGAAAAGCATGGCTAAGCTGGTTCACTAGTAATCCCTGCACCAGCACGGGCCAAGATCGGTAGACTCATAAAAGATATGGCACTTATCTTGTATTAACATAAAAACACTCATCTGTAAGATTCAGCTTGTGCTCTGTTGGGAATAAGTGGTTGTGTCCTTTTTGTCTTTTCAGCCAGGAATCTACAGAAAAAGCAAAAAGTCAGGATTCTGGACTAATGTTGCCACATGAAGCGTTATTAGAAGTAGACATCAGGAGGTTGTTTGATCAGCGTTTACACATATGTCCCACACATGTTTCTATATAAATACAGTCTCTTGTGTAAAACAGTTTGATATATGTGACCTATGACTGCGCCCGTCATTGCTGTACGTGTTCGGTGGTCCGTTATAGTTAGTTGTTATCACGGCTTGAGGTCTTTGTACTTTTATGATTTCATTCAGGAGTGTGTGATTGTGATCGGCAGAGAGTGTGCGTTCGCTACAGGTCCTCTTGAGCTGGCTTTTGTTCGTGGTGTTTTTGTAAGTGTCAGATTTGAGGTGGAGGTGAGGGGAGGGGCGTCAGATGGAGAAAGGGGTCTGAGATTGTGTTTCCTTGCTCGAAACAAAACAACCTGTGTGTAATTATATCCATGCTGATTGTGTGTTAAGGAAGTGTGATCCCTAGATGGGGGCTCAGGGTTTTTTGCGTGGGATGGGGGAAGGATGTAGACGAGGAAACTTCCTCCACTGTGTGTGTGTGTGTGTGTGTGTCTGCAGCTGTGCGACGTTGATTACAGGAACATCTGGGTCGTCAGTTCCAGGAAATCTCACAATGAGCTTAAAAAGATCTGTGGGAGGCCAGACATGATGCGGTGTGCATGGGTTGATATTAATTGAAAGGACCTGATTCTGGTAATGCCAGCATATACAGAATGTACATTATATAGTACATAATGGGTGCCGCTTTGCTGGTGTTCCCATCAGTCTTCTTTACTAGCTTAACCAGTATTAACCAGCTCAAGCATGAAGACCATGCTAGTTGACCAGCAAGATCTTGCCTAATGTTTTAGCGGTTTTGATGATGTCATGGAAATTTGTGTTTGCATAATCACAGTTTACACAGAAAATTTAAGCAGCACAAATGTTTCTTGAACAGCAAATTAACTTATTATAATTATTTCTGAAGGATCATGTGACACCGAGGACTGGAGTAATGATAATGAACATTATCATCATATATATTTAAATAAAAAAATATATTTATATTAATATTTCACAATATTACTGTCTCACTGTATTTTTGACCACATAAATGCAGCCATAATAGACTAGCTTAAAAACAAATTATACCAACTTTTGAACATTGTTCATTGTATAACGTCAACTGACCTCAAGTTCACACCTCAAGGTTAGACACTTTACTGTCCCGTGTCACAGGAAAGAAGTCCTTGCATTCAGAATTGGTGGTGAACATCGACTGTAAGTTATATGTCTGTGCCAACATGGAGGATATACTGTAGTTTGTTCAGATTGTATTAGTAATACATAAAAGCATGCTAATTGAGAAGATTTCTTGAAATGCGGTATATAATATGACAGTATATACTATATGTAGAAGTTTTTGTAGTAATATACTCATTTTGTATCTAACCAAACAAGCTTATAAAGTTTTGCTTGGAAAGTGATCTATGTTTCTTTAAAGACTGTAGTTGTTTATATGGCATTAGCATTAATATTTACCAGATACTAGTACCAATATATATAAGTTCCAGTACCATGATGGTGAATGACATGGATCAGCTTGATCGCCTCAGAGTGAGATGTATATGACAATAATATAGTACGTTTTAGAAACAGCATCTATGCAATTCATATAGTTTTCAGTCATGTGACTGATTCGAAGACCTGGAGGGCACAACATCCAAAGAACTGCAGCACAAGCGTGTCAATTTTTCGCAGCTGCAAATATTTAGATCACCTCTCAAAACAATAAAACAAAGGTATGTGAACAAAATTGAGGTTTTGGCAGCTTGCAATCTATATTAAGCGCAACAAAATGTTGTAGAAACACTTAAAGTGCTTTAATATATTTAGAACAGTAATATTAAATGATAAAAGTCAGTAATCTATGTATTAATGATGCGTAGTTAACATAGGAAAGCAGATGAGGCTGGAATATGAATGAAATATGCAGTTCACCTTTTTTTTTACCTTTGTTGGTCTTTCTGTCTTACAGCTTCACACCTGCTTTTTCAGCTGTAAGGATAATAAAAAGTGTGCTTCACTGTCTAATTTTCACTCTTTGGATTACCTGACACATAATACTGGAAGGCAGCTAATGAGTGTGAAGATTCTCTTTAGCTACAGTGATAAACAGCAGGTCACGTCATTACAACTTGTGAAATACACCGAGAGGGGTGAACTGCACAATATAAAATTAGACGTTGAGTACAGATTTCATCTCATGTGAGTAAAAGACATTTTATACCTTAAAGGGACAGTTAACCCAAAAATGTGGTCAGCATTCACGTACCCTCATGCTGTTCCAAACCTGTATGAGTTTATTTCTCCTGTTGAGCACAAAAAAGATAGTAGCTACCATCTGGTTACCCACGTTGTTTAAAATCATCTGTGTCAAACTCCTCAATGTTTGGTACGGTTTAGTATAAAAGTTATTTAACGTTTAGACCTCACTATGAAGGATGATCTGTTGAATTAAACCAGTGTTTCAGAGGTTTCTCTTCTATGAGTCAGCGTCAGTGAGTAAAGGGTTAAGCCTTCATGTCTCTTGTCTCTGAGACAGAGAGAGAGTGAGGGTGTGGCCTGCTCTTTGGCCAAGAGCCACTCTTTCCCCCTCCTCTCTCTCTTGCTCTCTCTCTCTCCCTCTCTGTCCGTGCACGTCAGTCTGTCTGGAATAGCCCGAGCAGCAGCAGTAACAGGAAATCAGAGCGCTGTGGTTTGAGCACAATGGCAGAGCTCCACAGCTCAGCTCCCTGTAGCCTGTAGCCTGCTGAGCACACTGGAGACGTGCTCTTTACAGCACCCGGAGAGAGTTACCCATCAGTTTACCTAAACCTACCCTCTTCCTTCTCCCTCTCCTTGTCTTTCTTCTTTGGTGCCTTGCAGGTGTTCCTGAAGGAAGCTTTGGAGCAGAGGTTGGAGAAGGAAAGAGAGGAGGTGCGCACAGCGGCTGGTATGGTGATCCGGGCCCACATACTAAGTTATGTGGCAAGGTTAGTGCAGCTTTTGTGTGTGTTTGTGTATAAACACGCTCTGTTGAACGGGGTCGGGTGAGTTACCAGGGACTGTCGTAACTTGAGTTACTTTACTGCCATAAACGAATACGTGAATGAGATGGAAGTTTGCATAGCAGAATGATTTACCAGGGCTGCATGAAGCAGTGAATGGAGACCAATGCAAAGTGGATTAGATTCATTATGAAAGTGCAGGGAGACCGTGAAAAAGTCATCAGGAGTCTTTTCACCGCAAATACTGTCTGGATTTATTTACATGCTGTTTTTCTAAAAATCAGATTTGAGGGATCTTTGCATAATCAGGAGTTTTATGTTGGTTTACATGCAGCTTTGCATTTTGGAAGTGATTTTTTTTAGCAACCTTACTAGAAGAAAATTACTTAGACCGATGCTAGTTGAGTTTAAGTTTTGATTGAAGGGATTTTGGAAACTTGTCACCTGATCAGGCTGTGACATCTAACCGACTAAAGGCTTGGAGACTAGCAAAGACCAGAAAACCAGTTTAAGATGTTTTCAACAGGTTCCTTTGATGCCATAGTGAATCAAAAATGACAAATGTCAAAATATCAGCATCTGTTTTGTAAGAGCTATTTTGGCTCCTCGGTCTTTAGTATTCATTTGCACCTCTGGACTGTCATTGTTTATGGGATTGATAAAAATCCCCCCCCCCCTTTCATTTAGTATAAAAGTCAACATCCACGCATTTACATACACACAAACTATCAGTCCAGCATAACAGGTCAGATGTAAGATTTTCTGATTTAGGTGGCCTGGTCTAAATGTATGAGAACTGTTGCAGCTGCTCGCACAGATCAAATGGCTTTTATTATCACAGACTAGCCAGAGTGTTTTATATTAATGACCCTATTTCATATTTGTCATGCTGATTGCTTTTTAAATGAGTTACTGATGTGTTAATGACAGAGTTGTTTATTATGTTAAGTAGTTGCTGTAATATACTCATAATTACTGTAATATCCCTGTCAACTAATCATTAACGAAGCCTCGAGGGTTCAAGTTGCAACTCTCCTTCTCACAGAAAAAGCTATAAAAAAGTCCGGACCAGCACCATCACTATTCAAAAGAACTACCGCGCTCACTTCTGGAGACAAGCTTTCCTGCGTTTCCGCTCCGCCGCCGTGGTCCTCCAGAAACACATCCGCGGACAGAACGCTCGACAGCTCTACCGGCAACTCTTAGAGGAGAAACGGAGGAGAGAAGAGGAGGAGAGAATCAGAAGAGAGGAAGAAGAGAAGAGACGGCAGGAGGAGCTGAGGAGACTTGAGGAAGAGAGACTAAGACAAGAGGAGGAGGAGAGACAGAGGCTCCAAGAAGAGGAACTGAGAAGGAAAGAGGAGGAACAGGAGGCTTTACGGATACAGCAGGAAGAGGAAGAGTCGAACAGGAGGCAGGAAGAGCTGAAGAGCCAACAGATCCTGGAGGATAGAGAGGCAGGGCACAGCAGGTAAAACGCAATCCGGGCAAATGTTTGAGTTTTAATTTGGGTCATCCAAAATCTGTGTTGGCTGCTGGGCTGTGCTTAATCCCCGTCTAAAAGGATTCTCTCCTGTTTTGCTTCATATTAGGAGTCTAGTGGAGAAAAATCATCACAACCACAAGGTATTATTTCTATTGGACATTTGATTTTATATTCCTATGAGAGAGGATTCAGATCTGGAAAGGATATATTCTTGTATCGTCCTAATTCTCTGTCTTTACTTATAAAAAATCTGTTGTAAAATCATATTTCAGTGGTAAATCCAAGGGTAATGCCATGGTATTGAGCTATATGGGTCAAAAAGAGCCTCTTAAGAAGCTTGACTAGTTTGTAAGAGTAGTTTAAGTGCTTTTCTGCCTATTAATATATAGATTATTTTATTATATTATATTATATTTAGTGCTGTCCTGTCAAACGAATAATTGCATCCAAAATAAATATAATTTACATTACATATGTCTATATTTATATATTTATTTGTAAATATATATATAAACACACACACACACACACACACATACATACACACCCAAACAGTATATATGCTGAAAATATTTACATTTATACATTTATATAAAAATATATTTAATAGATACACATAGCAATGTTTTCTTAAATATACACAT
>JAUMHP010000057.1:6707815-6723101 GCA_032361065.1 Enteromius trimaculatus
TTTTGAGGGACTAAACTAGCCCAAAATCTCAAAATTGACCACCGCATAAAAAAAACGATGTTTTTGCCTGTAGTGTCTCGCCTTAAATCAGCTGAATGGATTTTAAAACGCTAAAACTCAACTGTTTAACTGGAAAATAAGCCTATTTTCAAAAAAAAAAAGTGGCCTGTTCCTTTAATAGAGCTTACTGTTTATTTAATTCTGGACATTCCTTAATTAATCGATCACATGTGATCACACAATTCACATATTTTGGCCCGATCGTTGGATTGTTCACTGATGATTTAGTTGTTCAGTGACGCACCGTTTTTTATCTTTTGAACTCTGGATTTGCATTGATAGGATGATGGATTTAATCCTTTGTGTGTATGTCTCTTTCTCCATCTGTCTCCTCTACATTGTCACAGTGCAAAAGGAGAAAGGCTACACCAGCCTGCAAGATGAGGCAGTCAAAATCTTTAACTCGTTACAAGAGATGGAAGCAGTGTCAGACCCAATGCCAATCATTCAGGGCATCTTACAGACATGTCAAGATCTGCGGCCGCTCAGAGACGAAGTGTACTGTCAGCTGATCAAACAAACCAATCACGTGCCTCAGCCCAACAGCCCTGCCAACCGTGCACACTGGCACCTGCTCACCTGCATGAGCTGCACCTTCCTGCCCAGCCGGGGCATCCTCAGATACCTCCGCTTCCACCTAAAAAGGTGTCGTAGCTGTTCTTTGAATATATGACATTTACTTTCACACTCCTAAATCATAGATATTTAATAAATCATTTTATGGTTTTTAACATGTATATGAAGGATCGGGGTGCACTTTGAGAAGAAAATGTACGGGCACACAAGCCCTTGCACATCAGCCAAAATAATCAAATTCATTGCATCCTTTGGAAAGTATAACAGTGACACAGCCCATCCTGCCTTTGTGTTATTTTGACAAATTATTTCTTTGTAAACTTTTGAACTTATCTGCATGAATTATGTTAATGACATGTTTTGGTTACAAAATGGAGAATTTTTCTATAGGGTAATGAACTTTTATTTATCTGTTTAATAATTAAAGAACTTTAAAAATGTAGTTTGTTAACCTAAAGACCTTTTTCTGAGCATAATTTTAGTGTTATATTATTAATATATTATAATGGTTTTTCTTAATATTTTGAATCTGGTTTTACAGTATGTTTATGTTTTTAATTTTAGTTTAAGTTTTTGTATTGTTTGGCAAACTGCAATTCAATTGTCATATGGGTAAATGGAGTTTTTTTTTAATCAGTTTTAGTTTTAGTTAACAATAACAAAACTGATTCTAAGCACAGAAAATTGAATGCCATTAATATTCTCTGATATCAATGACTTTTAAGGATAAAGGAGCTGTTTCCAGGGACAGAAATCGAGATGTTCGCTGTGTTCATTGGCGAGTCGCTGAAGAAGACAAAAGCGCGGGAGTTTGTGCCTTCGCAAGAGGAGATAATCGCTCTTTTACACAGACGTGAGATGACGACCACTGTTTACTGCCATGGTGGAGGCTCCTGCAAGATTTCAATCAACTCTCACACTACAGCAGGAGAGGTGAGGGATGCTGACTGACTCTAAACTGCAGAAACATCATAAAAAATATTCTGCTATACAAGAACCCAGTGTTCTAAGAGAATAACCAGATCTATTCAGAACTGCACTCTTGCACCCACAAATGTAATCAATGTAATCATTTTTTTATACACAGTTATAACTAATAATGATTTTGGCTCTGGCCATTAAGAGGATAAAAGTCTACCTGAGCTTTACAGCTTTTTTTTCTTTGTGTAGGTGGTTGAGAAACTGATCCGAGGTTTGGCTATGGAGGACAGCAGGAACATGTTTGCTTTGTTTGAGCATAACAGTTCGATCGACCGGGCCGTGGAGAGCAGGGTGATTGTGGCCGATGTGCTGGCCAAGTTCGAGAGGTAAAATTACACCACAAAGCTTCGTCTATTCACTCAGAAATTAAACTCCGCTCCTACAAAACGCTGCCAAATGCATGTGTCATCACTTTCTTACTAAAGCTGTCTTATTCTAATATAACCTCCAAAGCCTCTAAAACCAATCTGAAAATGATTGTTTGTTGTGGTGGTTGCTTCTCAGGTTGGCAGGAAGTGAAGTGGAGGAAGACGGCCCATGGAAGCTGTACTTCAAACTGTATTGTTTCTTGGATGTGGAGAGCATGCCCAAGGAAGGAGTGGAGTTTGTCTTCATGTTTGAGCAGGTCAGTAATTTATAGTTGTATTTCTTGCCTCTATTCTGTTCAAGTCAATCATGGAGGTGTATAATACCTGGAGAAACGATGCATAACATTTCCTGTTCATTGGTTGGTTCAGATTTTATCATTTTCATTCTAACTTAAAATATTAATTCATTCAATGATAGTTTCTGATGTTAAAAGCATCAATGCAGCACAAATTGCTTACTTTCAAACGTTGCAACAAGCATAAAAAACAGAAAAAGGTCATTTTGGAATTCAGAAGTCAGATGTGAGTGTCTATCTTATTCATCTCTCCAGGCTCATGAAAGTTTAATAAGCGGTCACTTTCCTGCCCATGAGGACACCCTCCAGCACCTGGCTGCCTTACGTCTGCAGTACCTGTATGGGGATGTGTCTCGAGTGAACTGGAGCTTGGACAGCATCTACCCCACCGGTCGTCTGCGCAACCGCATACTTCAATTCACCAAAGTAGGAGGCGCAGCCGGATCAGGACAAACCCTGGAAAGGAGGAGGACGAGCTTCCTGGATGGCACACTGAGGCGGGGGCTAAAGACTGGCACCATGAAGAAGCAGCGAAGCATGCAGGAGGAACAAATGATGGAAATGTGGATCAAGGAAGAGACTTCAGCTACCAGGGCCAACATTATGGAGAAATGGAGTCGGCTGCATGGTCTGGATCAGCACCAAGCCATGCTCAAATACATGAACATCATTAAAGAGTGGCCTGGCTATGGATCAACGCTGTTTGATGTGGAGGTAAGAACTGGTGTCAAAAAAGATCCCTTTTTAATATGCGTTTTAAATCCAGGTTAGTATCTGGATCCTTTTCCAGTAGGCTTATCTGACACTTGTTGTGATTCTGTTTGCAGTGTAAAGAAGGTGGTTTTCCTCATGACCTCTGGCTGAGCGTGAGTGCCGAGAACGTGTCTGTGTATAAGCGAGGAGAGGCCAAACCTCTGGAGACTTTCCCCTATGAACACATTGTCTTCTTTGGAGCTCCTCACGCCAGCACATACAAGATCACCGTGGATGGGAGGGACATGTTCTTCGAGACACCTCAGGTATCAAATGTCATTTTAAATGGATTGTTCACCCCAAAATGAATATTCTGTCATCATTTACTCACCCTGATGTCATTCCAAACCCATTCATCTTCAAAACAAATAAAGATATATCTGTCCCTTCATGGAAAGCTCATCACGACAAATCTGATCTTTTAAAAAGACATTGAAACTGTAATCAGTTTAATCCAAGTCTGCTTAAAATGAGATTTAAATTACCCACCGAAACACCGATCAATGAATATACCGAGAGCACATTAAATATGGTAAATGAAAACTCGAAAAGTGAGGTTTGTTCTCACATGTCATGCAAACAAGCTTGAGCTGCCACAAGAACCAATGTGGTTTGTTCTCTTGTATCACACAGTGCGGTTGAGCTTCTACTTTACCACACGTAATGTGCTGTATGTTTGAAATTGGATTAAATCTTTGCATCATAAGAACTGTTTCACAATTTTGAAGTTTTGTTTTCAAGAATAGGAATACATTTTGGAATGACATGAGAGTGAGTAAATACTAACAGCATTTTCATTTTTGAGGTGAACTGTCCCTTTAAGAATACATAATCAACATATAGAGAAGTGTTTCTCGGTTTGCTTTATTAAGTTTTTTCACTGTCACTTTTTTCAGGTTGGAGAGATCACCAAAATAATGAAAGCCTACATCAACATGATAGTTAAGAAACGATGCAGTGTCCGATCAGTGGCCAGCTTTGGGAGCAATTGGATCAGGTGATGAGTGCTGACCAATCAAGACGAGAGAGACGTCCTTCGCACTGATGGAAAAATTCATTCAAAAGCAGGGATGTGGACTGACAAATATAAGATGATGCTACAGGAACCAGTTATAAAACAAACATTATTTTTAAAAGCAAATCGGAGTGTGTATAGACAACCACCCCTCCAACAACATGCGTAATTGAGGTTTAATATACAGTAGAATTTTGAACCAATGAGATTTCACTGTAGGCGGGGCTACCAGCAGAATGTCCTGTCAATCACGTCTGGTTAGTACGTGGTGCAATGCTAATTGACCAGCAAATGTTCATCACAAATACCTCAAAGTCCTGAATGCTTCAGCATGCCCATTTCTGCTTTTGGCCAATTTTAGTTTCGAACACTCTTTGAAGTGAAAAGATCAAAACACGGTTTTAAATGTTCCACTCAAAACAATGTTTTGTTGAGAGCTTTCAAAGACTGATAGCCTGAGGTGACTGCAGACATCGAAGGTCATGTTGAAACTTGTCCAGTTGCCTTACTCCGCACAAGGGCTGGTCTGTGCAGATTTGTGTCATTTAGATGGCTTTCTGTGTTACTGTTTGTCTGTTACTGTTTCTTGGGTTGAGAGAATGAGAAATATATATATATATTTTTTTTTTTACTGTTTTGCCATTTTTATCCATGCATTCTCTAGTTTATTATGCACGAGGGGCTATTCACAGCTTTTCCATTGATGTATTTCTATATGTAACCATATGCTAGATGTGGCAGGTCTTCTCATACATGACACAGCTTTCGAAAAACATTTTGAAAACATGGCACATTTTTAAAATGCAGTGTCACGTGAGATGCCTCGAAAGACGCAGGACAAACACCGCAGTCAAACATGTCTGTCTAGCGCATGTTTACATGAAATAAAAAACTTAAATGTTAACCGCCCCATCTGGGTTAAGCTCAGGTAAAGTATAAAGACATAAGCAATATCTTACAGTTTTAGTGCAGTGTTTTGGTTGTTATAGCAAAAAGGTCTGAAAGAAAATTGGTGAAATAGGCTACCGCTGTACTGATATTTGCAGAGAAGCTATGCGTGTGTTATTTTACACAGCAGGTCAGTTGTAAATTATTTTTTTCAAGATAAATTGATCCATTTGAGTTTAAACGTCAAACCTTTTTCAGACAGATGTTTGGAATATGCTTGTCTTTTTTTTAAGGAAGCCTGCATACTTGTTACTGAAGGATGATTTGTGTGCCTAAAAGAGAGTGAATAATTATGGGTGGGCTGGGTATTTATTCAGTGTTAGTGTCATTGGACGGATGGTGATGTTGATGGCATGTCGTGTACAGACAATGTAACACAGTGATAATATGAATGGAGGATGTCAATGTGGTATCAGAGACTCAATTATGTGGTACCGCAACCTCATTCAAAGTTCTGTTCATTATTTCTCCATTAATAAATCTGGTGAGCTGCTGGTCAGTTCACTGCCAGAATGCATCTCATCATATTTAGTTTGGCCTCAAAATATTAGTTTGTGTAGAGGTGAAAATCAAAGATTGTTTTATTTGTTTTTTTGTAACTGGATTTACAAAATGCTTAATAAATTATTTCAATTCCTGTAAGTGTGGATTATTTAAAAATGCTATTACCTGCGTTTTCCTTTGTTCCTCGCATGAACGTGATATAATATAAATTACATCTTGTAAAATTGTTTCTGTTCATTCTTGTTGCCAAAATATATTAACATGAATATATGTAATATAAAGATAAACAAAGTGCTTTGGTGTGGATATTAGTTTTGTTCCCCATGAAGACATAGTGGTCCACTGTGGTGGCATGTTTCTATCAGATTTTTATTTTTACAGTAGGAGTCGTGAAGAGCCTTGATTCTCTAGTGCAAGGCAAGATGTGACCACAAAAGGGTCTTCCCTTCAAATTCGATTATTGCACATTTTTTAAATCTGTATTTTATAGTGTGCACAGCACTCATATCTCTGGACAGTGAATTCTGTCATGTTTCACTCAAATATAAATTCTGCCTGTATATTCTCTCCAACACAACATACTTTTTAGGAGATAATATCTATAAATAGGCTATAATAAAAAATTATGTTTCTCTATATTGAAAACGTTATTACATATAGATAAATTACATTTATTTTACGTTCGGTTTGTGATTTCCAAACCTTTTTCTTACTTTTTAATGTAATTGTGTTTTAGGCATTAAATAATACTTTTATATAGATTTTAAGCAAGCAACATGACGTCATGTTTTATTTGCCTACTTTTGCCTGCTATTTACTTTTAATAAACCACTTTATTGTTTGTGAGGAAAACAAGGACTAAACCACCGCCTCTAATCCTGCTTAGCTATAAACCACTGTTTCGAAACTGGGAGGATCTTGCAAAAGTCGTCTTTCGTTCAGTACTTCCAGCAAACACATGACCAGAAATCAACACAGACCCGCAGCGTTTGCCATCATGATCCAGACTCGGGCTTTTTTACCTTTTACTTTAGTTTTCTTTGCCTTCTGCTCTGTAATAGTTTTTGGTCAGACGACAAGCCCAGAAACAAGTAAGTTTCAGCTTTTTAACCCTAGATATGGAAAAACAATGGCTGTCTTTATCTAGTGAACTATCTACTCGAATAGCATTTTGGACATCAAACCATTTCACGCAGTCGGTAGAACTCGCACCAAATGCTGTTTGTGTAACGTTAGGCAGCTCGCAAGGATTTGAGACGCGCGAATGAATCGTCTATTTCTTGGAAATTGTTACAGTTTAATAATAAGTCATGTATATAACCAAAACGACTATGTAACTTGGAAAGGACTTCTTCTAGCAGTGATCATATGACTCGGTTAGGCGGCTCAGTAAAACAAATCGCTTTAACACTTTGGACCGCAAGCACTGTTTTACTAGTTAAAAGACTTTTTAAAGTACACCACCATGCAAAACTTTGTGGTCAGTAAGATATGTAATGGTTTTTAAAAATGTTTCTTATGCTCATCAAGGCTGCATTTATTAGATTAAAAATACAGAAAAAAAAAATTGTTAAATATTATTTACATTTAAAATAACTGTTTTCTGTGTGAATATATTTTAAAATGTAATTTATTCCTGTGATACAAAGCATCATTCCTCAAGTCTTCAGTGTCACATGATCCTTGGAAACAGTTGTGCAGCCAAATATATTTTTTCGAACCAGTGATTTGTTTTTTTTCTTTGATGAATAACAAGTAAAAAAAACAACATAACGTTTTAGCAAATATAAAACATTTCTAAAATGTAAACCTATGCTATGACTTTTTTTTTCATTTAATAGATCCTTTGTTAATATTCATTATTCTTTTCTTTCAAAGAAGAAATAATAAAAATGTACTAATCCCAAACAGTAGGGAAACAGTTATCTACTATAACAGTAGTTTTGAACATTATTATCCATTTTAAATAAATGCTTCTCTTTTTAATATTTGAATGATCAAAGAATCCTAAAAAAAGGTCTGAAAGTGACTCTGAAGACTGGAGTAATGATTATCATATTTGACAGGAATAAATTACATTTTAAAATATATTCACACAGAAAACATTTATTTTACATTGAAATAATATTTCACAATCTATTAATCTATTAAATGCAGCATTGATGAGCAGAAGAAACATCTTTAAAAGCCATTAAATATCTTACTGACCCCAGATTTTTGAACAACAGTGTAGCCTATGTCTAAAGCTGTGTTTGAATTTTTTTTGTTTGTTTTTAGTCAACCATGGTAAACATTTTATTTGAATGCACTCTTTAAGAGTTTCCTGCGATTTAACAGGCGGATAGACTGTTGTCTAAATCACATGATAGGCTTGAAAACATAAAGCAATATTGTGTTCAGTGTAAGAGTTTTATAAGAGAGGCCAGGGGTCATTTTTAATATAACTGCTATATAAAAAGCTTTTTTTTATGTTTGTCAGTGCTGATTTCTGAGTTTATATGGTTAAAATATTAAAAACAATTTTAGGAATGTACTTGTACTTTTTAACAGAGATATGGTTTAAATCAGTTGTCACTGATATCAGACAGTCTCAAAAACTGTTCTTTTCACAGACTGCACCATAAAATCCAACACAACTTGTGAAGAATGTCTGAAGATTGTTTCAGTAAGATATAACTTGTAATTCAATGTCAACAATTGCTGTTGATCATTAAAAAAAAATTATAAAATGTTTGTAATATGTTTGTTATTCATCTCTTTTTTTTTTTTTAGTGTTTGTGGTGCATCTCAAGCCAGAAATGCATGGACTATCCAGTGAAGAGCATATTGCCCTCTCACAGTGTTTGTCTGCTCTCTGAAGCACGATGGGGAGTGTGCTGGAGTAAGACTGACAATGACATACAACAAGAAAAAATCTTATTTACCTTGGATGTAGGGCTGTGCATTTAATCGCAATCGCAAAAAAAACGCGATTTAAGCACATGCAATTTCTAAATCGCATAATGCTGCAATTTTATCTATTAATTTATTTAGCTATTACCTATCATATGTGCACAGATATGATGCATGCGCACATTGGCAGTAAATGTTATTTCATTCATTGTGAAATGTTTTGTTATGCACTTCTTATGCACTGAATACTTATATAATGTATATATGAAGCTTGTTTGAAAAAGCAAAAACAGTTGCCAAAATTGCAAATAAAATCGCAATCGCGATAAAAGTTCAAAAAATCGCAATATGATTATTTTGTCCATATTGCACAGCCCTACTTGGATGTATCATATGCAATTGTTATGGGATGAACTGTAAAAACTAGTAGAGCCTTTTGTGCCATATTCATAGTTCATAGTACATAGCTTTAACTTAATTACATTCTTGATTGTCACTTTATTACCTTTACACTCTTGTAAAATATGTCAAGGCCAGTTTAACCTTACATTTATTATCTACGTCTGAGAACAAAAACTGTGAGTCTGTTCTGTTCTCAGTGAATTTCCAGACTCTCATCATTGTCATCTCTGTGATGGCGGGGGTGATCATCATCGCCATATTTGTCTGCTGCTTATGCAGCTGTAAATGTGAAAACATTGGGTAAGATGAAAACCAGCACTTGTACTTAGAGTTAGTCATATTATGATCAGCCATTAATTTGTACACATTAACCTTCATAATGTGTTCCTGTCATTGAAAATAATATATATTGATTTGAAAGGTCTAAAAGGAGTGATGAGCGAATAGAGAGACAAGCTCATCTGAGAAAGTTCCGCCAAGATGAAAGGTACGATTTATTTAATAATAAAAAAATCACTTCATTATTTTAATAATTATGGAGGCCAGTGAGTCAAAACAGATGAAACAGTGCCCAGTAAGTTCTTATTTTAATGCAGGAAAGCAGAGATGAGGCAGAGACATGAAGAAATGCGATTGAAATATGGTAAGATTTATCTTTCATCATAAACAATATCAAATAAATTGTATTTCTTAGTAGTTTACTTATAAGTAATAATTAAACTGTTTCATAGTTTATCAATGCTCACTCTGTTTTAGGTTTGCAAAAGGATAACCCGTACTCTAGATTTGAGAACAGCTGAGAAACTAATGATGCCCCACTGTTGTTTTTTCTTTTACCTCGCACCTATTGTAAAAATCAACATGCACATCCAGCACTCCGTATTTCTTTGAATTTGAAAGACACTGAATATACTTTTAAGCAGCTGACCACACAAACATACTTTGCCTTTGGCTAGAAATGTAAGTTTAACACCTGGATTTTCAATTAATCTTTAACCAAACCACATTTAGACTCATTTCTAAAGCCTTGTAAATATAGTACATTGATGACATGCAAATCCAAATAAGCTTCAACCAAGTTAAGCAAGACATGCTGATATTTGAATCTGCGTTGGACTTTGCCTGTTTCATGTCAAGTTCCATGACAGTACATGAAATTAATTTTTTATTTATCCTCAGCAAATTTCAGCTGTGCAGTGTTTTACTCAGAAACTAGAAACTAGTATTAATATAAAAATGTGCTATAATACAGTGTCATTTATTAATGGTCGTTTTCAGAATGACAAATTGATTTGTCTCTGCCTTTGCTAGTTTGACTTTTCAATGTAATTTGTTTATGTGCTGCATTTTTTTAATGATGTGATTACTAGCTTATTGTATTTACCAAAGGGTTAATCAGTGCAATTTACAAAAGTCTAATAAACTGTGAGAAAGATATCAATAAAGATGAATTTAAAAGAATTGTTTTCTGTTTACTGTACATTAATACAATTTTAAATTGTTTAAATATATTTTACCTGAATTTTATTAGTAGTAATCTTGACACATTAAACATCAAAAGTACAAAATTGGCTTTTTTTTTCTTTTTGCAGTTATGTACTTAATTTATTATTTATTTTATTTTATATTTTTATATAAAGGTATTTTATACATAATTAAACATTATATATGATAGATATATATATCATATTTAATTGTTTAATGAGACCCCAAATAAGTAATTACATTCACATTAAGTCATTTAGCAGAGCTTTTATCCAAAGTGACTTACAAACTATGACAGTAAAAGCAATGATATATCTCTGTGTGTGTGTGTGATTAATTAAAGGTAAAAAAAATTAAATAAAAAACTCTTAAGAAAGCTAGTGTTACAGACCTTTTTTTTTAAGATAACAAGCAGTTAAAACAATGAAATGAGAGTTGAGAGTAATGTAATATTTTTCACTAAGCAAAAGTAATACACATCATTAGGTCGCAATTATGTTCATAATTAAAAATAATTTTAAAGTTAAAGGACCGCAGACCTTTACTAGAACTGGAGAATTGGTCACGTGGTTTCATACTGTCCAATAACATGGCCGAGTTGATTTTGCGCGTTCCGGGGCTATAGCGCCCTGCTGGGGATCACGTGGTTTTGCCCGGGCCAATCAAACGTGGGAATCCAGTCTGCGCTTTCTTGCTGAGCGCGGGGAGGACAGTACTCGTGTTACCGTCACATTCACGTTTACCGGGAGAATTCTACATTTCTACCAAAAATGTCAGACGAGAAGCCAAAGGTACATGCACGTGTGTGTTCTCTAAGCTCCAGCAGCACGGAGAGGTGTATTTTGATGTGATTATAATGCGCGGATGTAGATTGTTGGGATCCTGCACTTTATATGCGGGGAAACAAAGAGGTTTTCAACAAAGATTTTGCGCATTTTTCGCATATGGCCATGTAACTCCGCCATCCGTCCAGCTACGTGGAGAATCATAGCATCTCTTGTCGTTAGCAATGAAACCGGCAGCATTTTGCTTCGTTTGAGCATCAACGAGATGCTCAGATTGGCTTTCTTTCATGGCGGATAGTTGCTTCAACTTTGCGCCAAACGCAGTCGCACCGAAAGCGACGCACAGTTGTTCACGTCGCAGATCTTTTTTATAGCAGTGTTTCTACAAATACTAATGTTCTAGTATCAAGTCTCGCTGTTTAGCGCGTCGTTTGTCTCTTAAAACGTGCTATTCAGTACCTAAGCAACATCTAACGTTAATGTTTAATACAGGGACTGCATGTAACTTAAAGCACAATGTGATTTTTAGCTCAAATCATCTACCTGGTGTGTGTGTGTGTGTGTGTGTGTGTAGACCTCTCAGAACACACTGCATGTTCACGATTCATCTTTGTTTAACACCACATACTCCGTATATCTCCTTTCAGGAGGGCGTGAAGACTGAAAATGACCACATCAACTTGAAAGTGGCAGGTCAGGATGGATCTGTGGTCCAGTTCAAAATTAAAAGGCACACCCCTCTTAGCAAACTGATGAAGGCCTACTGCGAAAGACAGGTGAGACTGCAGCTTGAGCCCCGCTGATCCTGAGATCTGCACACATCATTAAGCATTGCACATTTGACGTTGTTGATGTGCAGATCTGTAACCTTTTATTTATTTATTTTTCTTCAGGGTTTATCCATAAGGCAAATTAGGTTCAGGTTTGACGGCCAGCCAATCAATGAGACGGACACACCTGCGCAGGTTTGTATTCTTATTTTTGAGCTTGTTGGATCAGATGTTGAATAGTTTGCAGAACTGTATCTAAGATGTGTGTTGATTTTTCTTTGGAACAGATTTGGAGAAATTTAGCTATACATCTCTTGCTTACTAATGGCTGCTCATTCTAACAAACATTATGCAATTCATACAATCTAAAAAACTGTTTGTCATAGTGTATTTGACAACCTGTAGCTTGGTGCACATAAACCGTTGTAAGGTGTGTTCATTGTATGTTTTTGTTTTTTCTTTCAGCTGGAAATGGAAGATGAGGACACCATCGATGTATTCCAGCAGCAGACGGGAGGAACCTGCTAAAGATGAAGCACATGTGGATGAAGCTTGATTTATTTGTGCTCGTCTTCACTTCCACTGCGGTTCAGGGCTAAAATGGAAAAGGTTTTGGATATCAAATGTTTAAGTTAATGGCTGGTCTGTTTTTTTTTTTTTTTTTTTTTTAATAGCCTGAAGGAGTTGAAAGGATCTTCAGCCAGAGTTGGTTACTCTGTCCAAAGGGTTTGTTTGCACTCTGTGACTTCCTATGCACTTTCCCTATACAGCTAAACATTAGCCTATTGGTAGCTAATCATCCTTTCATTTTCACAGGAAGTGTTCTTTCTGAGGATGTGACTCTGACGTTTCCACCAAATGTGATTCCCGGATCAGCCAAATGCTCAGTTTCAGTTCTCGGTAGAGCGTTTGAGGGGTGGACATTTTTATATGGTTTCTGACATGGCTTTTCGATTTTTGACTTGATTTGTTTTATTTTTTTTTTTATTCCCTCATAGGGGACATTATGGGCCGTGCCCTAAAGAATCTTGGTGACCTGTTACGCATGCCGTCTGGCTGTGGAGAACAAAATATGATTGTTCTTGCTCCCAATATTTACATCCTGCAGTACCTGGAAGTCACGGGCCAACTCACCTCAGCCATCCGACAGACCGCCACTGGCTACCTTCAGAGTGGTATGATGAGCAGATTTAAATATTTGGCTATTAATATTGGAGCATATTGTGCATATTTTATCTTTTTATTTTATTTATTTTTTTTTTTTGGTGGCTGTGCAGGATACCAAGGACAGCTGAACTACAGGCACAGTGATGGTTCATACAGCACATTTGGATATGATTCATCCAATACATGGTGCGTGGGTTTTTATTTTATTTATTTTTATAAATGTATAAAATTATTATTTTTTTTTTCACCGTTGACTTATTGGTTTGTAATGCAACGTCTTTCGTGACCAGGTTGACAGCCTTTGTCATGAGGTCTTTTGGCCTAGCAAGGAACTTCATCTTCATTGATCCAAATGTCCTTCAGAGTGCAAAGGACTGGCTGATCAGCAAGCAGGGTTCAGATGGATGTTTTGTGCAGCAGGGGACTCTGTACCACAATGACATGAAGGTGCGTGAGGTTTCCTTTTAAGTGTGCGACAGTCTTAAACCTGGTCTTATTTTTGCTTCTCTATTTTTAGGGTGGTGTTGGTGATAACGTGACCATGACTGGCTACATTGCTGCATCACTGCTTGAACTAGGCGTTCTCGCCACGGTAGGTTTAAATGAATAAATTTGGCCCGCAGTATGAGTGTGTGTGTGTGGTTTAAATATTTTTATTTTTTTTGTTCAGGATCCAGTTATAACCAATGCTCTGTCATGCTTGAGGCCTTTCATTGGAAACCTAGGAAACACTTATTCCACGGCTCTGCTTGCCTACACCTTCAGTCTGGCTGGAGATAACCCCACTCGAGCACAGCTTTTAGACATCTTGAACCCACTTGCTATTTCTGAAAGTGAGGTTTATCTTTTATTATTCTTGTCAAAAGTTCTTCTGGCACGACCTTTTTTAACTTTCTCTATCTGTTCCTAAGGCACTAAGCTCCACTGGTCTCAGACTACATCTGGTGATACTCTGGCGGTGGAGATCAGCTCTTATGTGCTGCTAGCAGTTCTCTCAGTAAAGCCAGTCACAACGGCTAATCTGGGCTATGCTAACCGCATTGTCAACTGGCTTGTGGCCCAGCAGAATCCCTATGGAGGCTTCTCCTCGACCCAGGTGTTTTTAATTTTTAGCATCAAACTGAAGAGCAATTGTGCCATAAAGTTTAATTTAATTTTTTTTTTTTTTTTTTATTTAGGACACTGTGGTGGCTCTTCATGCTCTGTCTCTGTATGCCGCTCAAGTATTTAGCTCGGTGGGCTCCAGCACAGTTACTGTACAGTCATCTGTGGCAGAAGTATATAACTTTAATGTGACCCGGGACAACCGGCTGCTGTATCAGGAGAAGCCACTGAAAAATGCGCCTGGCAAATATAATGTTAAAGCAAAGGGGTCCACCTGTGTGTCTGTGCAGGTCTGTATCCTTACATGCTTAGTTTCTGCTGCTGTGCCTAATTGTGACTTTCTTTTATATCTCTGTGCATTTCCAGGTTGCATGTTTCTACAACATCCCCACACCAGTTAAAGCTGCCGGAACACTTAGCATTGACGTGAAGGCAGTGAGGGACTGTAAAGTGGCTGGAGCTGATCTCACTTTGAACTTCACTGTAAAGTAAGAATTAGGGATGGGGAATTGATAGGATTTTTTTACGATTCCAAATCCACTTTCAATTTTTCCCTTATCGATTCTCAAATGCTTCAGTGAAAGGGGAAGCTAGCGGTAGCTGTGAACTGGAGGCAGTACTGCTAACCGCTGACTCTGAGCCAGCCAGACTCGGTCTCTCGTGGTGATCATCTAAAGCGGAGTTCAGACTGCACTATTTTCAAAGCAGTCATGTCACAGATGTTTGTGACCATCTGGGGTATCATTCAGTCGCTGCTGGTTCACACTGTATGATAGATCTGTGGTAGGGGCGTTCACATTGCTTCCCTTTACAATAGGAAGAATCGCCAACAACCTTGTCTCTCTGCCAAACACACACGAGAAGACAACGCAAGATCACCTGTGCAAGACCAGAGTTCTCACATGAGGCTGGGATTATGTCATACAAATTGCATGTGCGCTCATTTACAACGAAAAAAAATATGGACTAAGATAATTACCTTAACTCCTCCCCCAACTTCCCGCTGCCCTGGATGTGGCTCTCTCATTGGCTGTAGGTAATCGCTGATGTAATTAAGTCAGAACACATTTCACACGGCATGATTCTGAATCACCGACAGGTCCAGATATTTAGCATGCCAAATATCTCACGGGTGTCGGCGACATGTAGGGTTTTTTTTTTTTTTTTTTTTTTTTTTTTT
>JAUMHP010000057.1:6736986-6765316 GCA_032361065.1 Enteromius trimaculatus
AGAACGTTAACCAAAGTTAGCAGAGCATTCCCTGTTAGCTGGGCAAATGTCTCTAGAAAACTTTACTTGTTAGTGACACTGTGTGGAAACAGGACATCATTGCTTTTATTTAATTAAACTCTTTGATATGATATGATCCCAGGACAGAGCAAGCACAGAATGGCTAGGACACCTGAAACATTTTATTTTTTATTGGAAAGAATCCAAAACGCTGTGATAAAACATAAAACTTTATAAAAGTTTATAGAATTTCTTTCTCTTTCGTCTGTCATCTTATCACAACATTAAAATAATAAAGGGGCTTATAATGTAACAAACAAGTAACAAATCTATTCACAGGCATATTCAGATCTATTAGCTAGATATGCAAAAAACTTTTTCTTTTTTTTGGCTTTTCACACAAGCTTTGCTGAGTTTGTTAGTAATAAAACCATGTAAAAAATGTAATCTGTACCAGCATACTGAAATCACTGTACATGTAAATGTGCGATATTTTGAAAAGCACTGTTTGCTTTAGAAAATGTCTTTTGCTTTGCTGTCTTTGAAATATGATCCATAAAGTGTTCTTCGTTCTAACCATTTCTTTCTTTGATTTACTGAAGTGAATCAAAACAAAACAAGAGCTCATCCTTTGAATCTTTCATGCCTACTGGTGTTCAAAAGTTTGCGTTGGTATTTAAAATATTTTTAATAATATATATTTTTTATGTTTTTAAAACCTCTTATTTTCACCAAGGCTACCTTTTTTTAAATTAAAATCCATTGAAACAGAAATGTTGTGAAATATTACTAAAATGTTAAAAATATGTTATTATAACTAAATATATCATAAATAATAATATTAGTACTATATAAAAATAACGCTGTATGTTTAGATTTTTTCCAGTCTAAAGTCACGCAATCCTTCAGAAATCACAAAACATTTCTTATTAGCGATGTTATTTTGAAAATCATGCAGGATTATTTGATGAGAAATTCCAAAAGAAAAGCGTTTATAATACATATATATATATACAGTTCGTTTCATTGTCATTGAAGTGAAAAACTGAACGTAAACATATGAGCTTTTTTTTCAAATGGCACTTTTGAGAGTTTGAACAATTTTGCATCTGAACATCATGTATATATATATATATATATATATATTCATCTTAAATCAATCAATATTTCATGTGTATCATTTATTAAGTTGGTATTTCATTGCTGCTGAATGTACATAACATATACAAAATGTATGATACGTTAATGTGAGTTTATTTACAGATCTGTTACCATTGGACCTCCTGTCCCGGGTGCTTCCTATGTCCAGCAGGGCTCAGGATGGGATACGTATGGTCCAGTCCAGAGGTGCTCGTGGTTTTCAGTTTTCTGGATCTCCACAGCTGTTCAGCTTCCCAGCCTCTCGGCTCTTCATTAATTGTAACTTCTTTCCCGCCGAGTTCTCCATCGTTGTCACACTGAAAATCCCACAAGTGGCAGCTGAGGTGAGAACAAAAAACACTGACATTGTTGAGTTTAAGTTTAAAAACATCAAAGAACCTTCAGAAGCCTTTTCCTCAGAATATGCTCTAGATTCCTGAATAGCGATAGTGATCAGTTTTTACTCTTTGATGTGCAGAAGAGTGAATACATCTTCACACTGTTGGAAGGAGATTCAGATGAGCCGCTCCTCGGCCTGCGTCTGTCCCAAAACAAGTTCCACTTTCTACAGAAGGGTCACGGTAGCAGGAAGCGCATTACTTTTAAAGCAGTGGGGCTGGATGATAACCGCTGGCACACTGTGGTCTTGGCTGTGACGGGACGCTACACAATTCTCACTGTGGACTGTGGCACACCTCTAGAGCTGTAAGACTCTCTTTGGGAATACATCAATGTCAGGTTATAAATATATTCGAGTCAAAATGATATGTTATTTTGTTGCAAAAGCTTATAAAATGTTCTGTTTTCTCTCAAACAGTGTGCTTGAAAGACCTTTCCCAGATTATCTTGATACAACTGGTTCCACATTCTTCATTGCAAGCAGAAGAAGATGGAATGGCTTATTTTCTGTACAAATATTTGCAGATTTTATCCTCATATTAAGATTCACAATGCACTTGCAATCTAAATTCTACTGTTTTTTTCTAGGGTCTCTTACGGCAGATAGTTTTATTACCTGGTTCAGATGCTACCTCACAAATTTGCCCCTCATCTGAGCCCCGGCTGTCCGCTCTCTCAGTTCCTCAGGCCCTCTTACACCTGCCAATCAAACCATCATCCACTGACCTTCCCCTCCACCCTTATGGTGAGACTAATAAAACATTAACACTGGCTGCATTTCAGTATGCACAGTAATCTGCTGGCACATACGTAGACACCTTAATTCCAAAATATGATTTATGGTTTGCATTTGCATGCAGGTGTTAGCAAGCCTACATTTAGTAACTTGATATTGTCAATCGTAAACTTGTCTTACCAGTAAGAATCAAAATGTAAGCTAATCTTCAAAAGGTGCAGGTGTTATAGATTGGTTTCTGTGTAGATAATGCCCACTGAGGATATCTTTAAGTCTGCAGGAGTCCGTCCTGTAGGAATGCTGTGTGTTTTAGTAAACACAGGTCTGTGATTGTATGGGGATGTGAGTAACTCTATCTCACAGGTCTGTTACTCACCCGCTGACATTGACTGACAGCCTTGTGCTTTGAGTTTCTCTGTGGCTCAGAAGAAGTGCTGGTGTTTGAAAGCAGGGTGCCGTTGTGCAGGGCTCGCTGTTATGCTTTATACCATGGGCCTGTTGAGAGACATGACACAGGGCAGCTTTATTTCCCCTTATATACAGACTAAAGCAGGTCTGGTATCATTGCAGATTTGCTTGATATTTTCAAATACGATTACATTTATACAGTTTTATGTGAGACCCATTTCTCAATACCTATAAGCAATTAAATTAAACTATTCACACAAAATATGATCCAAAGCTTAGCCAGCATAAACTGCTGTTGTGCCCACTATGTGATGAGTTTTAAAAAGTGACCAAAGTTTTGAGAATGAATCCCAGAGACTAAAAACGGTATGTTTTTACAACTTTCCAAAAAGTTGTTGGCGACCATATACATAAAAACTATATGTCAGTAGTTACTGAACACATTTATAAATACTATATATTCTAAACTATAAAACATTTGAGACTTTTTTCTATTGATTCTAAGACTAACTACCAGTATAATTATTCTTGAAACTACATTAAAGTGCACTAAATGGTGAACTAAGCATTCTACCATTCATCTGTGGAAACTGTTAATATACTGTTCATCAATTTAGAAACTGAACATATCTGTTTATTTGACACAGAGGCAGAGGTTCGGGTGACTGTGGGTGTGATTCCTCCCTGTGGACACTCAGAGGAGGGACAGCTGTGGTTTAACACACTAAAGAGAGGACTGTTTCTCTGTGATGGGGTTACATGGCACAATATGCTGCAAGGTGATTTTGTAACCGTAATTTGCAACTGCAATTTGTATGAATGCAGCTTCTATTTATAACTGATATGCTATCTAACTATCACATTGCATCTGCAGTGAAAGAGAAACTGGACTACGTGGAGGATCACCAGGATTTATTTACCAACTCCGAGACATTTGACATTGAGGTTTTCCACATCACTTCTGTAGGGCTTTTCATGGCAACGGCTAACCGTGACTCCAACCTCGGATCAGGAATTTACAAATGGACAGATGGGAGGTTTGAACGATATCAAAACATCAGCACCTATGATGCACAAGCATGGCAGTACTTCACAGTGGGCAAAAAGGTGTGTGTGGACTACCTACAGAATACAATAAATAAACAGTCAACATTGAGGAACTTACATTTTAGTACAAATATTGTCAGTTAAAATTTGTCTATTTTTGCTCTGCCAGCGAAAAAAGTTTTAAACGAAGTCACAGCCCTAGGAGTTGCATTCAGAATAATGTACAAGTTGGTTGGGAGAACGATTCAGTGACTCATCCAAGAAAGCAATCTCTTGTGAAACGGTTTGTTTGAACAAAGCAATTTGGTAAATGATTCGCTGATTTTACATTAGCATATATCCCGCCACTTGTTGATCTTTTTGCGTTTGCCTGAATGAAAATGCAAATTCATTATTTGCCACTAGGTGCTGCTTTTGTAGCGTTTAAAGCTCACAAACACTGCTTTAAATGAAATCGACCAATCACTGGAGAGGTCTGGAAAAATGAATCACTAAAGGAATAGTATGGGAGTTGTTGAACAATTAAGGTAAAAATAAATGCATATTTTAAGTAAATGAAAGTGTTTTTTGACCTTTTGTTCGGGACTCCCAAAAAAAGAACATTTCATAAGTTTTGCCATTTTTCATCATGTACTGTCATATCTGTGTTACCTGCAGAAAGTAATCCACAGCACTAACAGAAAGACTAATCTGAAGCAAACATAGGCAAGTGGAGTAATGCAAACAATAAAAACTAGTGCGGTTGGACTAATACATTAGCACTCTTGGAATGCTGCTAGGCCAATCAAATTTGAAAACCTAAACTAACTTGCATAAATGAAAACCTGTGATATTGATAGAGCTGCCAAGTGGAACAGCTGCTCGGCCACTATCAGAAGAGTAAAGAACGTCTGTTTGCTCATCCCCAGCTGTTCTTTACACATTAGAGCAGTTTTTGATGTGGCTTTCCAGTGGGTGAGGGGGTGGAAAACCTGGATCTCAAGTTTTAATGTTGTAAATCACATGTGCATAATAACAGAAATTAATTTTGTCTGATGCTGTATCCAAAATTTACAGCAGACACCTCCTCCTTCCCTTCACCGTAACTTACTGCATAATTACAGTCAAAGTCGTATGGGACTCTGTTAATACCTGCAGAGCAATTATCCATATGTTTTTTTCTTGAAAGTCTAAGATAAAATTATGATTCATGTTCAATTTAAAGTGAAATAGAGGGGGGAAGCCTTTGTAATTGCATCAGTGACCAGTTATTAAAAGATAAATCAATGTTCCATTAAACTAAAGTTCAGAGCTAGGCAATTAATTAAAATATTCCCATCCGCACAGCTTTGAAATCTGTCTGGGATAATTAAAAGCCTGTGAAGATGCAGAAACCACCTAAAATTATGAAGTACAGAACTCATTACCATTTAATTCAGTAACCTTTAATTTACTGAAGCTGCTGACATGATTTCTTGCGACTGTTTTCCTGTAACAGAAGTTCCTGGTTGTTGCAAACTGCAAAAGTGAGGATGCAGGGGACCAGGAGCAGTCTGTGATATACAAGTGGAGCTCAAGGAAGCTGAAATTCATTCGCTATCAGACTCTGAACACATACAGCGCTCGTGACTGGGAGGCTTTCAGCATTCAAGACGAAACGTTCCTCGCCGTGGCCAATCATAGGCAAGGTAATGTTTATCAGAACAGCTCATTGCACGTCTGTCATCTCGTGTGGCGTTGTCCTTTTAAACTGCAGAACTCGACAGGCTTTAGCTGCTGAACAATAACAGGAGGAAGTTCATTTATATGATTTCTAAAAGCAGATTAAACTTGAATTCCATACAAATCTCATACAAATCTATGGTCTTTGAGGCACACAATCCGAACAAAAAGACCATCAAGGAAATCTTTTTAAGGCTAAAAGGTCTCCTTGTTTATGTGGTTCACTTTGATTCTGCACTTGATGTCTAATCGCTTACTAGAGCACACTGTGCCCATCCGTTCGTGTGAAGTTCTTATGTGCGCCTCTGGCATTGATCAAAGCGGAAACACAGGCATAAAAGACACCTTTCATAGCACTTCATAACCATACAGGCCCCATCTATACACCTGCATCTGCTGGAACCCATCCAAGCTGAACCATGTCAATCCATGCAGATTTCTGTGTTAAAATGTGGCTTCAAGGCTTATATATGTTGTGTTTTTTGTCCACAGGGGAAAGAAACCATAATATTGATAGCGTAATCTACAAGTGGAACCCAGTTACTCAGTTTTTTGAGGTCAATCAGACAATCCCCACCACTGGTGCTTATGACTGGGAGTTTTTCAGCATTGGCCCATATAACTTCCTTGCAGTCGCTAACACTTTCAATGGAAGATCTACAGTCATTGATTCTACCATCTATATCTGGCTGGGAGGGATGTTTCAGCCTTATCAGTTCATTACAGTGAGTGAAATTATCTTCTCTCAGCATTGACCAATTAAATTAATATTTACATTATAATGTCTTTAAAGTCACTTGAGTAAGTATACATGTCCAAGTAAAAGCAATAATTTTTCCAAACAATCTTTCAGACCTTTGGGGCGATCGACTGGGAGATGTTCCTGATTGAAAACAGGGTCTTCTTGGCTGTGGCGAACAGCCAGATGCTAACAGAGGAGGGCAAGATACAGTACTCCATCAACTCTACCATATATGAGCTCAGCATGACATCTCAGACCTTCATCAAGTTTCAGGATATTGAAACGAACAGGTGAATTGTGAACTGGTCTTTGTTAGAAAACTACCTTTCACCTTTGATATTTTTATTTAAGGAGCACTTTGTTGTCTGGATCTTGCAGTGCTTTGGACTGGGAGTATTTTACTGTGGGAGATGACAAGTTTCTGGTGGTCGCTAACTCCTACGATGGAAACTCATACGCTCTTAACAGTGTTATATACAGGTACGGCTCTCATATTGCACCAGGGTTATTGTTAAAATAAAACCATTTAAACAGTATTACTTGAAATGAAACATGAACTGAAATTTAATATAAAAAAATCTTTTTTTTGTTTTGTTTTAGCTAGTTACCAAGGAAAGTTTAACTTAAAGTGCTAAAACACCTAATAATAATAATACAAATAATCAATAAATATTTATAAACACACACACACACACACATACATGTGTGTGTGTGTGTATGTGTGTGTGTGTGTGTGTGTGTAACAATAGGCAGAATTAAATTAACAAATACAACAAATACACTTATTAAACAATATTGAAACTTCTATTATTTAATCTGAAATCTAAAAAAAAGAAAGAATATATAAAAATGAAACATTAAGAAAATCTATAATAGTATAGAAATTATATTTTGAGTGGTTTGAACACATTTAAAATAAATAAAATAGTAGATCCAAATATAAAATTTATCTTGTTATTTCTAAGCTTCTTGTAATTTTTTCCATTTATCCATTCATGTAACACAAATTCTGTGTTCAAAGTATAAGTTTACCCTGAATTTTCAACTGTGGGGTCTGTACAAAACTGCTCAATTACTATACTAACCCAGGGTAATATAAATGTTTCTTAAAAGACATTAAATATTCTATATTTATATTCTAAATGTGTTGAACTTGTTCTATAGTCACAATAAATGTCAAGACAAAGGTTTCTTTGAAAACCGGCTTCCTGATCACAGACACCCCTGCACCTGACAAGCTGACTTCAGTTCTTCTTGGCACTGATAGTAGTTCTGTAATGACACACTGTACCTTTAAGAGTAAAATATTTTTATATCATTATAAATGGGTGTTTTGCAGGTGGCAGGGTTATGAGGGGTTTATCCCGGTGCACAGACTGAACACCAATGGCTGCAGAGATTGGGAATATTTTAACACAACCGATGGCTCCTACCTCATCTACTCCAGTGCCAGAGCTGCTCTCTCCAAAGTCCTTAAATTAAGGACCGTCTAGTGGCACTGGACATATGGACTGTATGTGCTGCCAGAAACAGCAACTCAAAGCATGTTAACTCATGAATCAGATGTTCTTCAATGCAAATGTTAAATCAATTTAACACATGCACTTAATGGCATACCTTGAAACCAGCTGAAGGATAAATCTCATCACTAACTTTCAAATCAGTCCACTGACCGCCTGAAAACAACAGCACAATCACAAAACAGACTTATACCTGCACTTATTTGCACACAGATCATCAATATGCTTTGTTGATTAAAATGTCATTATGTCCTGAGATTATGCATCATTACTCTGCACATGAAGACAAATAACATTTTATGGATGACTGGAAAAAATAGTTTTATCAGCCAACAAAGAAACTGTATTTAACTGTACTGTACTGTCTGTAAGCTAACGATTTACATTTTTATTAGAAGGCCTTTACATTGAAGTGTACAGTAAATATAAGTAAGACATTATTTATAATAGATCAATAATACAAATGACAATGCGGATTTTAATAATACACAGACTTTTTTCTTTTTATATTATAACTGTGACTTATTTTAGAATTTGATTGTGTTGTAAAATAATGTTTTTTTTCCTCTGTGTCATAATTATCAGTGGGCTGTGCCATATTGTATTGCAATATAAGTCATACTGATTACATTAAACACTTTTCAGTTTTTAAAGTTTATTAACCTTTTGGGTTTGTCAGGAAATGCAGGCCATATTCATCCTGTCTTAGGAACAAAGGCTTATAAAGGAAAATACATGCCAATACATATGCAATGATGCATTTTTAGCGAATATCGCACTTTCACCCGCATGTGCTTATTTGTTTATTGTGTTACTGAGTATTATAAAAAGTCACTCTTTAGAATACGTTTAAATCTACAGATTGCAGAAACCACTCCTGTCGCTCTTTAAAAATGAATTAGACAAAATGCAATTTTGTATTTTAGGCGCCATCTACTGGAAACTCAGAGGTATGAATTATATTTGATTTATCTGATATTTAGCAGAGGAGTTTAAGTAAACAGCTGCTTTAAACCTGACCGGTGACTAAAAACGTGGCTAAATATTGCTGAAAATAAATCATATATCAATATATAAGTGCACGTGGGCTTTTCTAATTTTCAAATCTAACTTCTTGGAATATTCAATTACTTTCCACTTTAATTAGTTATTTAAAAATAATAATTAACACAAAATCACAAGGAATACGTGTATGTGAATATGACTTTGTCGAATGATAATAACATCAAAAAATGCTTTTTATTTTTATACTAGTATTATTCACATCTTTCCCGCCACTTTTTCTAAAATAGGAATCAATTAAAATATATGTACGTTGGTTGTTGTGTAAGGTTAGCCTATAAAACAGCCTACTAATACATCAACATGGTAAGTAGTATACTTACATACACTAAAAAATAAGTATTTGAGTATAGGCTACCTCTAGTTCAAACAAAGTCATGTGAAGAAAACCGCGGGAAATACAATTCAGCTCATTGCATTTCACTGCAGCAGTTTCCCATTCATATAATTTCTAGTGTAGTAGACGTGGGAGAAATTACTATGAGCGACGTCCAATCGACGACTTGCACAGTTATCCTCGACTACACATCAACCAATCAGGTCATTGTTTACTGAATAGTAAAGAATCTTTGCGAAGTAGGAGCAGCCACTCCGCGTTTGATGCCATTCGATTGAGATTTGTTTTTTTTAACAGTTGCTCTATATAAAACGAATTAAATAAAGGGCTGGTTGCATAAAACATATTATAGATGCATACATAACGCTCAGGCTTTGACAAGAAGCTTTTGTCGGTGTAGTATTTTCGACGCCCTCTAGCGGCCGTTGCTCTGCCGCGATAGGGGGAGTGGAAAAGCTAAATAAAGCCTCTACGACCGAGAAAGGCGTTTATTACCAGGCGCTCGATCTGTGTGCGTTTGGGCGCTCTATTTGCGTTTCATTATCTGTAATCTCTCTCCCAGTGTTACCATTGCAGCGTAATACATACTAAACAACAATGAGTGACGCCGAGAAGGAATTCGTGGAGCGGGTATGTGGTATTTTTGTACTGTTTTTGTCTTTTTGCACGCGCCCTTCTCTGTTTCTCCTGGAAATGTCCTCCATATTGTATGCTAGATAGCAGGACTGAGTCAGACGGACTTCATTCATTTTGTAAAATTTGATTATTACTGTACAAATGCAATGATGGACTCGATGCTTTTTTTATTTGAACGTCTATAAACACTTAATAAAATGATGTAGCTTTAACGTGTATTATGGATTTGTGTCGAAATCCAAGTATCCAAGTTAACGTGCGTTAGCCAGCTTCAATGCTAGCAGACAGACAACGTGCTTCAGTTTAGAAAGCCATTTAACTGCCTATCAGTTTCTGCTTTTTTTAATAGTAAGCAAAATGTGTTAACTCTACAGTCTTTACTAAGTGTTGTTTTCTCCTCGCATGTTTTATTAAATCTATATAACCTGTATGAGTAATATTTGCTGCTAATACGTGAGAGAAGGTCATCCTGAGCCTTAAAGCTAATCCCATATGCACAATTCGTTTCAAAATCACGTGCACTTTTCATATTATAACATTAGTCTATTGTTATTATAAAAACAATAACAGTAGATTTGAGATGTAATGTATAGGCATATCAGAAAGATCCTTTCAAATCCTTCAAGCTGACTTATATATGTAAGATAAACATGTATTAATACAAGAAATACAATTACGTTTCAGTTTGTAGTTGAAGTAATTGCTTTTGCATGCATGCTTGCATAAGGCTCAGGATGCACCTGAAAGTATCTAATTGTTCTTCATGATGGATATTAAAACTCACTTTTCATTTCTGTTGGTTCATCTATAATGTTTTCCCCACACTAATAAAACAGTAGGATTATTGGTTGTGATGTCCAGTGTTTACACATTCTTCATCCTTTTTGTTTTTTTTGTTAAGGTTAAGGTTGGAAGAAGAGAAATCTGGACGAAGTCAAATGTCAAGTTGTTAATGCGAATAATTTGAAGCTGAATTTTCAGTGCATGCTAATTTTCGAAGCAAAAGAAGTTCCCATATAGCATTTATGGGCAGTGAGAGAAATGGGGGAAGAGGAATGAAGTCAGAAATGAAATTGAAACTGAAGAAAGAAGAAAAGATGTGTTATGAAGTTAAGATCAGAAGTTATCTGGGATAAGATCGCAGCGCTAAGTAACTCTTAGTATGTTTGTCCCATGCGTGCATGCATAAATCTTCTGTTGTCCATTTGTATTGCAATAGTTATTATTGTCCTGCAGCATGACAAATTTACAGGTAGTTATTTTCATAAGTAATAAAGCATTACATGTCAAAAAAACCTACAAATTCCTTTGTTGCTTCACAGTAAATTTACATCATTAACACTAGTTCATGTACCTGCAGGGAAAAGGCCACTGCATATTATCCTAGTCTAGAATGGTCTCAAACTCATTTATATGCTTACAGTAATTAAACATTCTTAGTTTGACTGTGTTTTCTGACTTCAACATGATTTGGATGTGGTTGGTTTAGGAGTCCCGTTCGACCTCTAGGAGCCCAAGTCCTAGAGGATCTGCTAAGTCAGCCAGTCGCTCACCAGAACGCTCCCCTGCTCAGTCGAAAGAGGGGTCCCACCACTCTCGTTCAAAGTCCCGCTCTCGTTCCAGGTCCAAGACTCGGTGAGTATTTCTAGGTTAGTTTGAGGTCAAACCATCTGTGTGCGAAAGCAAGGGTTTTTATATTCCTAATTAATAGCCTTTTATTTGTTTAGCACCTTCCATACAAGGAATGAAGTTCAAGTGGTTTACGATGAGTACTTTATAGGAAAACAAGTAATAGTATAATAATATTCCAAAATGATATTACTTGGTTTTTGTGTCTTAAAATGAAGCCTCAAAATTCAATAAAATTGAGTATATGCTTAAAACAAGAATACATTTCTTAATCGGAACAGATATCTGTAAAAAACAAACAACTTTTGATCAGTTTCACCATAAACAAGACTGAAATAGATAGGTTTACATATAGAATAGATATTTAGAGGAATAAGAATCATTGTTTGTTTTGTGCTTGTAAGATTTTTTTTGGGGGGGACACAGGGAAACAGGTGTGTTGCTTTTGATTAAGTCCAAAACTGAATGTCATTTGAAACTGTTGAAATGTCCTCGTGTCTCAGCTACTAGTGGAATTCACAGTACATCGAGTCGGCAGAGTGGAAGTTACACCTGCTGCTTTCCGGTTAAAAGTAGAAATGATGTTTGGGCCAGATTTTAAAAAATGTAACCCCACCCAGGACTACGATTTTAAGCACTCTGCAGTTGATCATTTGACATGGGTTGGTAGTAACTTGATATATAATGAAATTGAAGCCGGAGGTTCTTGTCTGTCTAAGAAGTTGAAGACAGGACTTATCACTTGGTAAGTTGATAGTCTCGCTGCCTGTTGCCTTTTACGGTGCTCCTTTTCATTTTACTCCATCCTTCTGCAGGTCCCGTTCCCATCGGAGTTCTCGCCGGCACTACAGTCGCTCACGCTCACGCTCTCATTCTCGCCGAAGGCGTTCACGCAGCCGTTCATACAGCAGCGAGTATCGCCGCCGCAGCAGTCACAGTCATTCTCCTATGTCCAACCGCAGACGTCACGTTGGAGACCGGGTGAGACCAGGAGTCCGATCCATACATGTTCTGTGCAGTGTTTTTGTAGTGCCATATTGTAATCTGTAAAGTTTTCTTCTCCTTTAGGCAAACCCAGACCCAAACAGCTGCCTGGGAGTGTTTGGCCTGAGCCTGTACACCACAGAGAGAGACCTGAGGGAGGTCTTCTCCAAGTTTGGCCCTCTGAGTGATGTCAGCATTGTGTATGACCAGCAGTCTCGGCGCTCTAGGGGTTTTGCCTTTGTGTACTTTGAGAACAGAGAAGATTCAAAAGAGGTGAAATATTTTTTTTTCCCCCCACAGCTGATTAGTAAACATTCAATTTAGCTGCAAAATCTGAAATTACTAATTGACCATTTTACATAGTTTTTCCAGTTGCTTGATTCAGAAGGCTAAAGGGATATTTCACCCAAAAATTAGTCCTCAATCCATAATGTTGCTGTCTCCAGTAAAAAGGAAGCTGTTTGAAGTTGTATTCTAACTGCACCCATTTGTGAACAACTAAAGTTATTGCATTTATTGTTGCATTTACATATGGATTTCTTAAAAATAAGTAAACAAACTTATCAAATTTTCATTTTTGGGTGAGCTATTCCATTAATTAGTCAATTGTAAACCTCTGCGAATTGATTGTAGTATGCTGTATTATTGAAAACAATGGCTAGTCAGCAGCAAGGTTAAGCAGAAAGAATATTGTTGTGTGCTCAGTATGGGTTATTCTTGTCTGTTTTGGTTTTAGGCTAAGGAGCGTGCAAATGGCATGGAATTAGATGGCCGCAGAATCAGAGTTGACTACTCGATTACCAAAAGGCCCCACACACCTACTCCAGGAATATATATGGGCAGACCAACATAGTGAGTCTGATTCCATGCAGTCTGTTTAATCACACTTGCATAACTCCTCTGAATGTTCTAGATGATAAACACTGAAAAACAGTAGATGTAGGTGCTAGTTTACAATAAACTCAAGAAAACCTAGGCTTTATAATTTAGCCTGTGGATGGCATGCTAATGTTGATTGACAGACAAGAAGTACACACACACAATAGAATTATTACCTTTAAAATTGTCTTTGAATGCTGATTTAGAATATTACAAGCTGTAGAGCAATTTAAGTGAGGGAACTAATATCATGTCTCCTCTCAAAACAAATGCATTAAAACTATACAAAGGCTTTTTACATTTGCAAAATATATTCACTTTTAAATTAACTTAAAACACTATATTTTAAAAAAGAAAAACACATGCCAGCTAGTTACTGACCTGATGCGGACATGTGTAGCTAAAGCTGACTGATATTGTCTTGGTCTGGAGCGAGATCTAACGTGAAAATAAGAGGAGCAATATCAAAACTGCCTAAATGGCTCTCAATTAGCATGCTGCAGTTGCACTTTTCACCACAGATTTGCATTGTAAAGTCTGTGGGGCACTGTTGAGCTCAGGAGGGCACCAGCACGACTGCCCTACTAGTATCGTTTTACACACCTACCAAAGCTTTCAGTGAATTTTAAAATCCTGCACAGTTTGATTTGAAAATTGCCAAAACAATCGGAGAAATATTTGTTGCGGCGGATTTGCACTTTATTCAGCTTGTATTTTGGAGGTCTTGATCACTATTTTAATGATCAATGTTGAATTCAAATCATTGATTTATTTTCCTGTGTGCAGTGGTGGAGGCCCGAGTGTAAGCCGTCGACGTGATTGCTATGAGCGAGGCTACGAGCGTGGATATGATCGCTATGATGACCGTGACTACTACAACAGCAGGTCGTACAGGTGATTTTCCTACTGTTCAACAGTCTGCAAGTAATATTTTAATCCGCAAGGATGACTTATAACTTTTTATTGATCAAAAGTGTAAACAAGATTTATACTAGATAATCACATCCAAAATAAAAGTTTGTGACATGCGTATGCTGTGCGTATTTGTTTATATGAAAAAATGCAGACATGCATGTATTTTAACAACAAAGTATAAATGTAAATATTTTAAAAATATGCTTTTATACATAAATATACACAGTACACATAAATATATAAAATGTTATTTTGAGTTCTTAATAATTGTTTGACCGCACTAATTTATGCGGTTTTCAACTTTTATTAAGGAATCCTGAATCACAGTTTAAAAAAAGAAAATAATAGTAAAGCCTATCAAAATCAAGCATAATCATCATATAATATGTCATTTCTATAGAATCTTGTGACACTTAGGACTTATGTAATGACACTGAAAATTACAATTTTCATTACAGGAATTAAGTGTATTAAAGTATTTTAAATTGCAATGTTGTTTGACTATATATTTCAATCATTTATATTTCAATAGGCATTTATCTTAATATTGATCAAATAAATCCTCCTTTCAATAACATGTTCTTTACAAAAATGTTATGACAAGGTTTTATTTTCAGTAATATCTGGAACTTGTGCTTGTAAAATATTTTCCAGATTTTTTTTTTTTTTTAAATGTTAGACATCTAAATAATAGTATAATTTCTGTACAGTACAGATTAGTGAAGGAAAAGTTGAAGAGCACCACTGGCAAATAGGGCAAGTGACAGTTGATTCAACTGACCTGAAACACTCAACGCTTGCTCCAGGACATAAGCATATTCTTACTTTTGAGCCTTGGTCCCACAGACTGCATACTGCTTGCTATTCTACAGTTTTAATGTCACTTTATGATCTGTAGATGCTGCGGCTCCCATTAAATCTCAGCTTTCTGTTCACAGGAGAAGATCCCCCTCTCCTTACTACGGCCGAGGACCGTACAGGTCAAGATCACGCTCTCGCTCCTACTCTCCTCGTAAGTACTGCACAAACACTACCACAAACTTCACTTGTATTGTCTCTCTGGCTTTGTTTCAAGAGTGTTGCATCTCAACATGGTGTGAATGCTCTGGTAATTTGACAAAGTATTAAGTAAACTTTTTTTTTTTGTTGTTTGTTTTTTCAGGTCATTACTAAAGTGAAGTTTGACCCCTCTCGCCATCCCAGAAGATGATGTTGATGACAATTACATTCTTGTTGACGTAGATGTTTACTTCTGGTGGCATGAGTTTAGATGTACTTTAAACTCAATCCGTTTGATTTCTTGCCTAAACGTTTCACATGTCTTTGACTGATCTGGATATTTCAGTAGTTTGAATATTTGTGCACAGTTGAGTTTTTTTTTTTTTCATATTTTTTTTTTTTTTTCCTTCTCTCGATCTGATGCTGAACTTGCGTTTATTTTATATGATAAAGTGTCCTGCTCACACCCCATTTTGTTTTTATGCATTTTAATCTTAGCAGTGGTCTTGCAATAAACTGCTTTATACCTCCCACCTGATGTGAGCTTCTGCTTCAATTACTCAAAACATTTTTGGACAGCATATTTATCTAATGCATACAAAATTCCTCTTGAGACATTTGCAGGGAATTAATAGGTTTATTGAACAGAAACGCTAGAACACCATTGCCTGAGCTCTGTTCCAATTTAAGTCTCATTACCTCAGAGAATATATTGTTAATAATTGGATCATCTAAAATAATTCTCCAGCATGTGTAAAAAATGAAGTTTAAAGTACTCTGGGATTTAGCATTAAATTGAACATAGTTTGGATGTCTTTAGCTGACCAATTTGGGATTCCCTACTTTTACTGTACCTGGCTCTTGGAGAGATTTTAATTGGCTTTCTGAAGTTCTAAAACCAGCATCATTAATATATTTGATGTGTTTTTAAGCAGCACAAACTGACATTAACTGGTCCCAGTTTAGTCATAGATTGTGTTAGCAAAGATTAAGCTGTTGTAACACTTTTGCTTCTCTGCACTGCTGCATTTGGAGACCAATAATGTTGTAGGGCCTGATTTGGAGCTCTGATAAATAACATTGAGACACAGGAGAAAAACCCCAGTATACTGCAATACAGAGCAGTCCCGTACTGATGTATAGTCTTTAAAATGCAGAAATCAGCAGAACATGGCAAACAACATTTTGGGTAATGTTAGATTTTCATTATAGTAATGCAGTGAATAAAATCATCAGGATATTTAATTTATTAATGTGTATGTATATATATATATATATATATAAGAATGATTTCAGATCTTGCTCAAAAATGAGTCATCTTTAAAAGACTCAGTCTACAGAAGTGGGAATCAATGCATTATATTCGTATATAACGTTCACGCTCCTCCTAAATCATAATTCCATAAGGTTTCTCCACATTCCTGTTTCTTTTCCATTTACATGGGCGTTCCCAGAGAAAGTCCCGTTTTCCAGCTGCTATTCTCTTTGGAGTCTGTGCTTACAGTTTTACGGTCCAAATTATTAAACCTAGATTAAATATCGAATCAAACACGAAGGCTGTGAACCAATACTAAACAAACAACGAGTTATTCTCACAAAGGACAGAGGAAAACACCCATATACACCCGAAAGACGCCGATCAAGCTGTCAATCACAAATGTAAATGAAAGCTGCTTCTGAAAACGATTTAAATACGCATGCATCCGTTTATTAACACAAGCTGGAGGGCTGCAGGACCTGTCATTACAATATATCTTGTCTTGAACAGACATTCTCTTCCTGTTAGTGGATTTAAATGAACTAACCATCCTGTGTCGCTCACTGGGTTTTATCATTATGCTTTATCCAGTGATTTATGGTGGCAAATTGAACACCAGACACCAGTTTAAGTCCATAAACACCTCAAAAGTGATTTTGTGATATTTAAGAGCGGTTTTATTTAGAGGCGGCGCTTGTTGGCAACAGAGTAACGTCGCAACGACACTTTTTTTTCAATCCCAGTAAGAGTTTGAGCAGGAACAGAGTTGTGTATATGTAGCAGGGGGGTCCGGCTGCATCTGGGGGGTGACTGCTGATTTTCAGCACGTTTATTTTATTTTTTTTTCTATTTTATTTTCTCCTTATTTTCCTTACTTCGAGCAATCCATTGCACGCGCGCGCGCGCCGATATATTTGGACGTACAGATTTGGGTATAGACCATGAACAAACTCTATGTGGGGAATCTGAGTCCTTCGGTGACCGTGGAGGACCTGAAGCAGCTCTTCGGCGAGAGTAAGCTTCCCGTGACCGACCAGGTCCTGCTCAAATCAGGCTATGCCTTCGTGGACTTCCCCGACCAGAACTGGGCGATTAAAGCCATCGAGACTCTATCCGGTAAGTGTGTTTTCCACGTCGCGCAAAGTCGTGGTTATATATATATATCTTGGACTGACACCGTAAAAGTCTTTCTTTGGAAAAGAAAAGAAAAAGTAACGCTCGGGCATCAGCCAGCCGCGCGCTGCTCCGGTTCTTCGCAAATGCGCGAGTGAACGCCGCGAGCTCAATCACACTCGCGCTCGCTCGCTTCCAATACGCGACACAAGTTGAATTTATGCTAGAATTGTTCAAATGCACGCTTGTTTCGCCGAGCCGAGGTGCTGAACGGGGCTGATATCTCAGTCAACGGCCCATAGGAATGTATCGGATGGGTCTGATGCTCGGGTGGCAGGCGTAATTATTTTTCAGTTATTTTTTGTCTTGATTTTATTGAAAAGAAGCGAGCGAACTGAGCGAGAAGAAGGCGTTACATGCATGTTCCTATGGTGTCCAGGTATGTTTTTACGAGGTGTCTTAAAGGTGGGTGATGGGGGTCTGGAGGAAAGTGCTAATAAACAGGTAGCTGGGGGGGACGGAGGTGAGATGCCAATTTTTGTGCTGCGCCAGGCCACTCATACACAACAGATGCACAGCACAACACCTCTATATTCTTCGTTCACGCTCGCGAGTCGTTATGCATGCAGCAGAAAAGTACACGTCCAAACCTACTTGAAGAAACAGAGCAAATTTAGGCTGAAGAGTCGTATCCTTTGACCTCCCTTTCCTCAAACTCTCCTCATTGCTCGAATGTGGTTAGTGGGAGTGGAAAGCATGGCTGCCCATTCTTCATATTCTTCATATCAGCTCATCAAGCATTTCGCATAATATCATCAGGCATGATAGGAAATGTGCTAAAGATATTACACCTTACGCGTGGTCTTGATAAAACTCACTACGCCGTGGACGTGCATTTATAAGCACTAACTTGCACGTGTGATTGTGTCCCACGTATTTACGTTGCACGCGCGGTTGTTTGTTTTATAAATAGGAGTAAAAACGCTGAAACATATTTCAGCAGTGTCGATAATGCACTGAACGAATGTCATTTTGTGATTTATTATTATTATTTTTTTGGTCGCAGGGAAAGTTGAATTACATGGGAAAGTGATCGAGGTCGACTACTCCGTTCCTAGAAAACTAAGGTAATAATTTTGCTTTTTTAATATGCTTTTTCTATGCAAAGAAGCATGAGCTTGGTCGCATTTGGAAATTGGCGGAGCAGTGTTGTGTCTTTGTAAAGCTTTGATGTGTAGGGGAAATTCTACTTAAATTTAAGGTTATTTTGTGTATTTGTCCCCCAGGCGTAACCTTTATTTTTAATACCATGTTCTTCTTGCCTGTTCATTTTATTTGACTTGCATTTTTAATTAATGCATGTCAGGGTTAATGAGCTCGTTTGCGGTCTTAAGCGTTAATACCTGCACAATATGGCCTGGACTAAAAATATGCTGTTTTACCTTAGTTATAATCTGTAAAAGTGCTCTCTGAATGTATCAGGCGTAAAAAAGAATATTGGTATTGGGTGTTTCCTTGCATATTCTAGCACAGATTTTCCCTCAGTAAAAAAAAGCTTCAAGTGTTTTACGTGCAATAGCTCCAGGTTGTAAATAATTAAGTTTTAACCGAAACATATCTGAAATCTGACATTACGGCTTTTTTCTTACGCTTGAATTGTACAAGAGCAAGATCATTGTGCATGACCTCATGGCGCGTGTTTAGGCCCTTCCGTGGCCCACGTGACTTCCCCTATAGGCCCTGCGTTTGTGTTCCACGGGAGGGCGGCATAGAAATTCATAGAGAACAGCCCATAACCTTGAGATTTAAGTGCTTGTGTAAAATTACATTTACAGACTTACAGTTCTTGTCAAAAGCACGCCTGTTACGGCGTTCCCTTGTCAGGCAAGGCGTCACCCACAACGCTTAAATCGAAAAATAACCTTGCTGTAAAGGTATAGAAGCTTTATTTCGGTAAACATATAGATACTGGTCTCTGGCGCCTCTGAGGGTCGCATGTAACTCGGGGAGCGTGTTGCATAAAGTGCGCAGTCAAGATGGCCAGTCTTTGATTTGGAAGAGTCGGCCATGCTGCTGCTAGAGTCAACCTAACATGACTGAAAGCAGCATGCACAAGCAGAACGTGTGTGTGTGTAGCTCGTTCTAAAACGTTTAACGCAGTTCTAGAGTGCTTCTAGAATGAGAAGTGTAATCTGAAGCGTCTCAGGTTACACGTGAGATATTTGGACGTATTTATGTCGGAATATATTCCTCACACACAATGCGCGTATGTGTTAGATATGGTACTGCTGTCTCCCATGTCTATAATTTTCGTGATTATAGGCATTTCGGGTATTATTTATGCCAGGCTTTATTTCACAGTGCATTTTAGTTTATACGTATTGAGCATTGTTAATATGCATTACGCGTGTGACGTGGATATTCAGGGGAGCAGCTCATACGTTCGTTTTTGCTGTTTTGATTTTTTTGATTAACCTGTGTTAATGCTAGCGGTATTTCACTGAATCCTTGGTGCATTCTGTGTTTAATGCCGTTTAAGGGTGTGTTTAGTTACAGCTGTTTTCATTTATATGCTTAATTTATATATCCATACTCTGTTAAATTACATTAGAGGAGACCTACTCGTTAAAAAGTAAATAAATTAAGACTAAATCGTTTTCATGTCCTTAGCGTTTAACACGTTTGGCAATGATGCCAAAATCTGACATATATCTGATTCTTACATTTTTTTTCTCTGATTTGCTTTTTTTTGGAGTTGTTACCATTACAATTATAATATTATTGATCAGTTGTTTTATTGATTGGTAGTTTAACACTGGACTATTTCTGTAAGAATTTAGAAAATGCTATACATGCTGACATTAAATTATCATGATAAACTGGTTTCTGTTAGAAAAGGGACTTAAATTAAAGAGACTAAATCAACCCTCTTAAGTGATTACATACAGCTATTTTTAATGTTTATTATGGCATTTTGCATTTGCTGAACGTATTTTACAGTTTATAGAAATAATTCAAACATGCTTTTTAGGCAGCTTGTTTTTTTTGTTATTTGTTTTAAGTAGTTATATCATTGCTGTTTTTGAGAAATAGTATTGCATATAAATGCATTTTAATATAGCGGCCAAAACAATGTATAAGTGATCACATAATAAATAGACATATTACATTTTAAATGAGTATTGTTTTTGCCAAATTGGCAAATTGATCTGTAAGTTATCAGCTACTGTTTGATTGTGTGTCAGTGATGCATTGTTTTAGTGGCCAGTTGTGTTTTATATTTTCATAAATCAAGCTCTAAGACAAATCATGTTTCATGAACAATGCTGAACTTATTACCTTGTACCTGAACATTTAGTCAGCTGTTTGAAAATGAATTATAAATGATTATTTTACATAGAATTTTAACAACTCAATCTAATAATGTGGCACATTTGTAACAAGTGTCATGCAGTTTATTTCGACTGGTTTTCATATTTAAAAAAAATTGTGATTAAAGAATGTGATCAAATAATGATTTCTAATATTATTAAAAACTGGTATGAAATATCTGTTTGGAATAGAAATGTTTCTGTGTTTTTATGTTTGTGAAAGTTCTATTGCAGTTGTTTTTGCATTGAGTAGCTTTCCCTTGTTGTATGTTACTATTAGATTCTTGAATTTAAGCAGTGCTTTACTGAGCAGCCTGTGCTCCTATCTGGATTCTCTCTGTTTTGATGATATGTTTTATAATGGAGTCCCGTGTATTTGCAGTAGGGGAGTGGAGGCATGAAGAAAATATAGTGCAGAGCTGCATGTATGTAACAGATGACGTTTAATGCTGTGAATAATTTCAAATGTGCATCTCATTCTTCTAAAATATAAATATTGTTTTGTATATAATTACAATCTGTTCAAACTGATACATTTACAGTGCATTGATGATGTTTTAAGCATGCAAGTAATGACTGTTTTAAAATGATTCTGAAATGTTGTTCAAATAACGTATATTTAAATGTTCTCACAATTTAGATATGCTTTAATATCTTGTTTTTATTGCTGTGCTCAACAGTAATTAACCACAAACCCTTAATTCATGTTCTTGTCATTGAAGTGACTATTTTTGTGAATGTGCTAATTTGGTTTCTTAACTACCAGAAGAGGTTTAGAAATATTTTCCACTTTCTTTTGTCATGTCTTGTTGCTGTGCTTATGTGTGACAGCAAGCCTGATCATTTGTTAGGAACAATTCAGTTTGCTATTGATCTGATAAAATGATTGCTATTTAGCCAAATCCAAACAATAAAATTGATTTTGAAGCTTCATATTTAAACTGTACTAAACAGATATGAATTGAGTACAGACAATCGGATTTGGTTTCAGAATAATGTGTTTTGTTTAAGGAATTATGATTGATTCATTTAGTTTTTAAATAAAGTGAAATTGTTACTGTGTAATAGAGATGGTTTACTCGATTATAGTTGATCAATTATTTGTGTACATGGTGAACATGATGTATTTTACTTTATAGTTTTATGTTTGTCAGGCAGATTAAATTAGTTTCTCCTTTTACTTTCATTCCCAATATCTCTGCTTATTTGTTTTCGGTATCTAAGGGTTTCTGTAAAAGGATAGATTGTAGATTTGATGGCTATATCTGGATGGCTAAAAATGATCCACCCAGTTCAAATGATTTTTCTTTATTGGCTCACGAGTTGAATAGATTGAGATGAAGGCTAAGAACAGATCTGTAGCTGGTAAAGTGGGTTATGAAGTTGAGCTCTCAGTAGACAACTAGTCACAAAGCCCAAGGGCATTAGAATCTCAGAGATGAGGTCGGTTCAGTAATACCCTTTCCCCCATCACAGGTTTATTCATTGTCACTTATGCCAAACGAATTACCTATAATACTCTGCATTACATCCTAGAGTATGTGTCAATTCATAAAAGATTATTCGACTCTTTTTGAAGCACGCTTGAGTGTTTATTTTCAGAAAATAATATGCAGTGGGTGTGATGCCTAAAATCCATATTCTTTCAGATTTGTTACAGCTTTAGGTGCTTTTACATTATATGCGTTGTCATAAACACACAAGCAATGTTTAAACTGAGCAAATGAAATTCGTTGCATTGTCACCTTCCTCCTTTCACATGATTAAAGCGTGTCTGTAAAGCCGTGCTAAAATAGAATATCAAGTGATTTGTTCTCTTTGAATTCATTATTTGTCCAACTTGAGTCTCAATTTGCAGAGGTTTACAACAGACACTTCAAAATCTCCATATTGGTTTTTCAGTACACTATCTTACTTATCCCTTTTTTAATGTGAATACTTCTCTATGGTACAAATATATCTAATCTACCTATCACATTGCTGCTCTTTTCATAGACACCGGCGAATCTATTTTACCAGCGTTTAGTGTTTTTTTTTTTTTTTTTTTTTTTAATTGAAATGTTACTGTACTTGGTTTTTTTCGGTGTCCTCTGTAACCTCGCTTCTCTTGAGATTTAAAATACTGTAGTGCATAATTCCTCATTTGTTAATCCCTTTATCGCTATAAAGGGGGCAGAGAAAAGAAAAGGATTATATCATAAAGAATGCGAGAATGATTGTCATAGAAGCTTTTATGCTGTAATCTCTTCTGAAGCGGCTTCGGCTGCTCTCTTCACGGGCTCTTATCAAGTGTTTGTTTGTTTATAGACTAGCGGGCTAATGATAATGTTTCTCATTTGTTGAGTGTTATAAAAGAGATGGTCCGTTTTGGTTTCGTGTCAGGTGTAATGTTGTTTTTTTTGTCGGTGGAGTATTCTGTGGTGAAGGGATGACAGTTAGTGGTTTGTAGCTCATTTTCGATTTTGCTTATGCGTTGTCTTTGTATATGTACCTTAAAAAAATGGTCTGTAATTTGTTCATATGGTGACAGGGAGCACATGAAAGGTGGTGGAGTTTAATCTCAGACTGGACAGGCTCTGCTCCTGTACGTACAGTAAATCTTCAGATTTAATCTGGGTCTGTCTGTCTAGGTCGCTGCGTTGAGGGAAAAGGCTTCAGTCTGGTTGGGTTAGTGAGAAAAGGCTTAACGTGAATGGACGCTGTTTAGAAAAAAATCTGCAGTCATTTCCTGCTCGCTTGAATTGAGCTATAATGTCGGCATGAAATGCAAGTTCACGCTATTTATTTTCCAAATGCACGTTTATTATTCATCCATGCAAAAAATAAAAAGGTTAATCTGTTTAAAAATAAAATATCTTTTAATATTATCGATGTAATCACAGAATGATAATCTGGTGGATCATCTGATGAAATGACAGAAGTCTCTCTGGCGACATATTTCAAACTTCTGCATTTAGTCAACTTAAAACTTACCCCTTTATTAAAACCAAATTTTACCTTTTTCTTCATTCAAATCAGAAGTGATGGATAGAGATAAGATACCGTTCTACTTTTTGTTTTGGTCTTTACTAATAATCCATGTCACTCGGATGTGTGTTGAATACAAAAATAAAAGATCAGTCACTACTTCCTTTTTACACTAATTTCTCTTATGCTCCTTTATACTCCATTCACACAAAACAAAACAGAATTAGAATTTATTTTTGTGATAAACATTCATGTCACAAATTGTTCAGAACAAATTACATTTGAATTGTCCATTAAATCAGGATGTCTCTTACTGTCAAGCATAAATATTATTTAAAGAATCTTGCAAAAAATGCTTCAGAACTACATTGTACTTCTATGTTATTCACAAATATTTCTCTATGAGATACACATCCCCAGTAGCCTTGGCTTAGGAAGCCTACCGTTGGAGTAGAGGACTGTGGGATATCTCAGCTGAGCAGGGTGCTGCTGAGCAGCCGTGAGTGAGCGTTCAAACATGGTGCAGTGGCACTGCTTTGGGGTTTGTCTTGCTCTTGGGTGGCATGGCAGGCTGGGGAAACGGGCAGCTGAGAACCCAGCAGGTGCCACGTCTTGCACTTCGGCCCTGACTGGCTCACTCTGTGACTGAGCCCTGATATTGTGTGTGTGTGCGCGTGTTGGAGCAGTTGTTAGCCCCCAGCGCATGGTGTCAGGCTTGGTCAGAACCACCTGTCTAGTACAACCTATTCTTCTCCTAACCATTCGTGGTTGTGTTACTGCGAAGCTTCGTTTGTTGGTCCACTGAAGACGCCTGTCAGTTGAACTCAATGGCATTCGTCTTGTCCTTCTGCGCAACTGTCACAAGAAATATAGAGGATATAGAGGAGCTGTAAATATTTCATTGCGGCTGCATCAAGTGCATGCTGCCTCATCTTACAGCATTCAGAAGAGAACGCACCATACCCTTAAAGGGAGCTTTTCCTCACCCAGCGGTGTTTGCAAATATTATCAGTGCTCCAACTGTTCTGGCAGAACCGAGTCTATACCCAACAGTGATTCCAGCAGAATAATCCTATGGTTACCATGGAAACCAAATAGGAGGCTTTTTTTTTTTTCTTGAGAGGTCAAAGATGGATGAAAAGCATGCTGTATTATACATTGCATTCTGTAAAAGTGCATGTAGGTTGTGTTTTTTTTTGGCCCAAAGGAAATTGTTCTCGCTTAGAGGTTGTTCTTTCATATTTCAGGAGACCCGTGGCGTTTGCTGTTGTTGTTTTAAGTATCAGCTGTGTCTCAGACACAACTGAGATTGTTGTTTGTGAATTATGTAACAGTACAGATTTCCAATGAATCTGGTAAAATGTATGTATGTATATATATACATATATAGAATGAAATGCAAGTCATTTTGAATAAAAGCACCAACTATATTTATCTAAAATATAAGTAAAAGGTTAAATGACACTCGTTTTTGTCCACAACGAACAGGTTTTCCATTTCTGAATTAAAATTAATTTTGGGTGATCTGTTCAGTTATCATAATAAGGAAGACAAAGAACTCTTTGAATGAAAATCAAGAAAAGAAAGTAGTTTGGCATAACCAAATATTTCTTAAGAAATATTTCAACAAAACTGCTTCACTGATTATTGCTGTTTGAGAAAATGGTTGTCTGCCAAATCAGAGATGTGTATTGAAGGTATTCATCTGATGGTTCCACCACATGGTGTTTTAGACTAACTGAATGCAAAGCCTTATAATGGAATAGGCTATTTCTATTGATTTCTTTTCTTTTTTTTACAACATACAAACATTTACTTGGCACAAGTACTTTTCTTTACTTTTCATTAATGTGGACAATTTTAAATGCCATTGACCTGATGTTAATAGATGGCACATCTCAAATAATCTGAGTGAAAGGTTGTGATGCTATTGAAATCTTTTATCTTAAGATATATTTATAGTTTTCCCTGTGTTTCCTAATCTTGATACTGAAAACGTGTGGCATTGTTTTATTTCTTAAATCTCACGATATATTGTATTTTGAAAAAAACCCCAACTTGCTTATTGAATTTTCACTGCCCATCCCTCATGGTCCATCTGCATCTCTGCATTTGGCATTTAGAGCACAATGTCTCTGGTGTTTGTGGGATCTTGCCCTACGCAACTGTGAAACTTTGTCAGGAGGATTTTTATTCATGAATCCCACTCATGCATCGACCATTTACATTTTGCCTTTCCATATGTATGGTTGAGAAGGCATCAACAACACATCCTCAGAAAGCCTTGAGCGATTCGGCACCCACCAGCTCCCTGAGCACAACTATGAGTATTGTTTTGCTCTGTTTGATTAGTTATGAATGAAGACGCAGCCCTTCATGAGTGAACTAGAGAGATGGCTTTGAGAACATACTAATGAGTTGTGATGGAATTGCAATGATAAGTTCAGTGTTCCTGGGAGATCTTTGCCTTATTTGATGTAGCTTTGATGGGTGTGGAAATTTTGTTCAAATGAAAAGGTCAAGCATTAGTAATAGAATTACATTTTTTTAATACATAATATACATATGCTGCTGCTAGAGAAATATTTTTCCAAAGTATCTACCTTGTAGATCCTAAAGAGTACCTTGAGAAATCTGCCTATTGGCATTTCCATTCATCTCAACGGCATTTGAGTTTAGTGCCTGTAAGAATTTGTAATGTTTTTGAAAGATGCCTCAAATTTTCTTGGTTAAGAAATGTAACTAAAATGGTTAAATTCTCATTGTGTGACATTGGGATAATCATTAGCTGTTGTCCACCGAGCTCTTCTCTTGTTTGCATGTCTGCATTGGCTCTGAGAGTCGCTGGCAGAGGGCAGTGTTTCAGAGGTGACGAGCAGTCTACCTGCTACAGTGTTGGTGACATATATATATATATATATATATATATATATATATATATATATATATACAGGCCTTAGTAAGCAAAGAAGCTCAGTCATGAAGGCGTCTGTGCCCTGTGGCGTACTCACAGATAGTCTGTTGTGGGTGCAGTTTGACAATAGACGAAACGATCTCAGCCACGTCTTTCAGTTACACCATTTTTGTACAGTGTGTCTTTGTCACCCTCTCGCTGACTGAAACGCCTCTGCCTCAGCCTTCATTGTGGGAATCAGTCAATGAGTACATTGAATGAAACTCTCCCTGATAAATATTTAGCCTGTTCGACACGGACTCTGCTGGCCGGTTGCAGAGAAAGAGCCCCTTGAAATAATCATGCTAGTGAGAGGCAGTTTGCAATCACTGGAAACAAAACAAAATTGGAATGGAACAGAGTACAGTTTCGTTCTTTGTCTAAAATGTTTTGCTCGGTCTAACTAGGCTCATCATCTCCAATACCTTTTCGCTGACACTATGCTACACTAGGGTCCTGTGAAATCCGTTGTAGTATTATTATTATTATTATTATTCTTATTATTATTGGAATTTTTATACAAAATAGTTGTTACATTTGAATAATTAATAAAAATGTCTTTCAGTTGAATTTATAAACGATGAACAATACCGTTATTCAGAAGCATTTATTAACCCTCAAAGACCGAGACTGCCGCTCGCGTCAAAAAACATCTATTAAATGTTTAATAACTTTTGAACCACTGATCATATCTTAATGATTTAATGAAAGAGTGACGTGAGGCAGAGATTCTATGGCAAGCTGTTTTAACATTTAATCTACAAATCAAGACTAGTATCTATTTTCATGTTAGATGCTAGTATCTTTTCCATTACGTACTAGTGCTTATTGTTTAGGTACTAGTGTCTTTTGTTAAGTTAAGCCGTTTTTTCACTGAAAAGTGACTACAACGATATTGCAATAAATGGCTCTAACCTGCTTGGGGAATGTTATATGTAGAAAACATTTCATTTGGAAGTGTAAAGCACTCTTATACAACTTTCTAAAGACAAAAAATCCAAACTTCAGGAGTTTCTGTTTGAGAACATAGTAAAAATTTTATGAAATGTTTTATTCATTTATTTTTGTTTTCTTGATTTTCTGATTTTTATGATTTGATATAGTTTACTTTTATTATCAACAATCGTGGTAATAAAATGAATGCATATAATTTAATTTAATAAATCTTTTACTGAAAACAAATTCTTGTACAACAGAACTTTACAGTTTAAATTAAAACATGGAATAAAATTGTGTGATGCTATTGTGTTACTACTTTGACATTCTGCTGAACTCTCAGAGCAGCTCTGGAGATGAGGTTTATGGGGGGTGTTTGTATGTCTATACTGAAAAATCGGTGTAGGATTTACTTTTAAACAATGTTCACTCAGAAATAACTGATACATATTTATGAACTAATAACACATTAACTAAATTAGAAAGTAGAAGCTGTGTAAACTGGAAAAAGCTTGCACTGTGATATCTTAAAATACATTATTGCCATTGTTTGGTCTTAAAATGCTCACAGGTAATGCATTTTTGTAAGACATGTTTC
>JAUMHP010000057.1:6795982-6825979 GCA_032361065.1 Enteromius trimaculatus
CACTTTCTATATACTCCAGTATAATCAAATCATACACGCAATATAATAATAATCATAATAGCAAAGATATTGACCAATTCAAACTAACGTAATAATTTAAAAACCTTTAAATAATAATAATAATAATAATAATAATAATAATGATACATAATGGCAAAGATATTGGCCAATTCAGGCTGACAAAAGTGGCTTATTTAATAAAAAATACCCTCAATTGGCCTATCATTAAGCCCTGCGCTCTTAGTTGCTGTTGCTCCCTTAGACAAACAACCCTGTCCCACCATGCTTTTGCACAGTTTTGGGCACAGAAGGCCACCTAATGTAAATTAAATATTTTTTTTAAAAACACATATTAAATATTAAAAAAGATTTAAAATAAATACGGCGGATAATTTGAAGCAAGGGTTTACAGATCATCATGCAAGCAGAAACGTCTCATAATACGGTTGATCATCGCGATTGTGGATGACAACAGAGGTATCGCAGGGTACGATTACATTTGTGTGTTTTTGACCTATATTGTACAAGATGCGAGAACAGTCAGCTCTTTAAGTTTGTTCATTAGCATGGACTCACTAACATTAATGTCTCCAGTTTTACAGTTCTGCTTGAGCAGATGAAAATTATAACTTAGTAAGTGTATGACAACTAGAAAATGAACATTTTGTCTTCATTTGGATTGCGGTTGAATGCTTTAGGACATTTTGCTCTGTTTGTCAGTGTTACAAGTACACCAAACACATCATTTTTCCTTTTTTGAAGCATAAACCCTATGTTGTTGTGTATATTGTTTCTCTATGGCGCTGAAACCTACAGATGAGAGTTCTACTCTTTGTGCAACTGATACTCGACCGCGATTGGCTCATCTGTGCTCAAGGGGAGGGGCTTAACGATCGGTCAATTGGAGCACTGTTTTGACAAGTACTATGCCTCTTAAACATGTACCGATGATTTTTCTCTCACCTACTTTTTGTCTTTCTTGATTCTTTCCACAGTTTACAGGACTTAACTATTTATAACCCAGAGAGAACCATTATAGTGAAGGGGAGTATCGAGGCCTGTTGTAGGGCTGAAGTGGAGATCATGAGAAAGCTGAGGGAAGCCTATGAGAATGACATTGCTGCTATTAATGTAAGTGTTTGTGGTTTCGAAGAGAGGAAATGTGATTTCCATCTTTAAACCACCGTCTTAATGTCGTAATCAATATGTCAGATTTAACGCAAACCTTTAATGCTGATATTCTCCTTATAAAAGTCTGCTGCTTATGCAACAAGCGTGATCAACCTTGAGTCAGCTTCTAATAGAAGAATAGGCGGTTATATGCCTCGTCTGTTTACTCGTGTTCAGTTATTGACTGTGTTTATAGGAAACAGCCTTGAGTCAGACCGTCCCCTGCCGTGCATACGGAGAACGCACTGTCATCCTGTCAACAGCCGTTCACACAGACGCGCACACACATGTACTCCATTCCCCCTGTTTACATGCATGACGTCACTGCCAGTGTCTGAGGGAGGTGAAGCTGTAGCCCGAGAGCGAATACTGTAACAATAGCATCATCGTTCTCGTTTACACAGGCGCATCCAGTGCCTCTCTTCATCTTCAGTGAGTCATTTATTTTGTGGAAGAGGCCTCGATCAACTACACAGATCAAATTTATGCGGTTTCATTTATACTCACGTATTAGTCAGTCCTCAGTCAGGCGTATGGTAAATTATTCATGCTTGGATCAAGTGTTTTTGCGACAGTTTGGTGTGTAAGTGTCTGTTAGTCGATCCCTGTAACCTTCGTTCTCTTTTGTATAAAGAAGGATAAATCAGACAGAACGTGAAAAAGTAGACACATGAAGTTCTCTGTCAAGACTAAACAGCATAACTTCTTATCTAAAAACATTTGGCATGATGCAGCGGGTCGATGGAGCCACCTAGCGTGACGGTAGCAATATTACAAGACATGGTTAAACAGCATAGACATATGCTGAAACGGAGGATTCTGTTTGCATTTTTTAAGTTCAAAGGAGAGTGTCAAGAGAAACGTGATAGCTTGAGGTCAAGCACTGAGTAATCATTCATAATCCATGATGTCTTGCAGCAACAAACCAACCTTATCCCTGGGTTAAGCCTGAGCGCACTGGGCATCTTTTCAACCGGGTTGTCAGTATTGCCACCAGCTGCTGGGCCCAGAGGCGTCCCACCCGTACCCCCAACTGGCTACAACCCTTTTCTGGTGAAAATTCAGATTCTCTCTCTCTCTCCCTCTCTACATATGTTATTCTGAGTAATATAGTACACATAATTATATAAAAACATTATAATATTTTAAATTCAACACATTTCTGTAAGTTGCATTTTAAACATTTATTATTAATACCATGTATTTCTAAAAATACCCCATGTGTTGTGCATGATGACATTTTTAATGTTTAAAAATTATTTTTTTATATTTATGTTATCAGTAATAGGTGAATGCTTGGCTCTATTTTAAATAGTTTTGGGTAAATTGAAAAATAAAAAAATAAAATCAAGTGTGTATCAATTTTTAACACAAATATCTGTAGATTGCATTTTAAACATGTATTATTAATAATGTATATAATATTATTTATAATGAATAATTATTAATAATTTGTGTAAATACTCTATGTTGAGTTTGATAACATTTTTAATACCCAATTTATACAAAAATTGCACATTTACATGTTTAAAAACTAGAAAAATAATTTCTCCATTTACATAATTAAATGTAACAAATTTAAAGTACTAGATTTGTTCTGTTAGCTAGTTCCATTTCAGGAATTAAATAGAAATGTAATCTTAATTCTCAGCTCAAATCTAAATGTGCACTATCCTGATATTTAGTCACACACACCGTCCCTTTCTCAGTGAGTGCTCACCTTAGCATGCACCTACTGATGTTTGAGTTGTATAATTCTTCCTGTCCGTTAGTGTGCTGCAGGATTCCCCTTCATATTTAGTGATGAGTCAGACAGGACAGCTTATGTCTCACCGATGAACTAATGAAGGTAGAATGAGTGCGTGGGTGTGTGAGATGGCACTCATTACTTAATGAGTGTTCGCTGCTTTTTATCATCCTCTGTAGTACTGTAAAACTTGAGCAGTCATTTATTGTAAATTGTTACAGCAGGTTTTAATTGTTGCACTTCTTTGCTTACGGTAAATCAAGCTCTCTTCATTACATTAGTGACTATGGCATTTACTGTCAATAACAAATCATACTTGCAAAGTAATTAAAGATTTTTGACAGGATGAAAGAATTTCCATTTTTTTTAGATGAACTATGCGTTTAAGGATCATCTCCTTTCTTTTCAATATTTACATGTGTAAATAAACAAGAGCCGGTGAAATGTCCGAATGATGTTAAACATTTACATATTGATTTATCTCATTTGGTTCAGGGTCACTCATCACAGCTGGGTGGGCTGTACGGTGTCCCGCCTGCTGGTGCCGTCTCTCACCAGCACACAGTGAGTAAACTGTCTTATTAGAAATTGTCTAATAAAATGGATGGTTATGTTCTGGATGACCAAATGTGTCGTATCATATTTTACGTTATATGTTGACACCTAGAAAGTGGAATGGCTGATACAAAGCTAATATATATTGTATGTGCAGGACAATTTAATTGACACAAATTATGTCCAAAAAACCCCATCTATTTTACAAAATATTTACTTTTTTTGTAAGTGACAACATCTGTTTATGAGCCAATAGGACACAGCTATCAGCTTTACTGTAACCCAGTGCATATGATCTCATTTTAATGACTTAGCAGTTATTCACAAAATAACAAGCTCTGTCTCTGAGCACCACAAGCTTATGGTGTTGACTTGAAATGCTGTTAACTAGCTCTCCGGCATCTTCAATCTTTCACTGCCTCTCATGCTGAGTCTGAACAATGAGTCATCAGTTTCCTACAGTTTACAGTTTGGTGTCAGGCAGGTCATGTCCTTTAGAAACAGATAAGAGGTTTGTGTCCTCAACATTGTTTCGAGTGATGAATGGATTGTTTTTGCCTCCGTACAAACCTGTGTGAACCTTCAGGGCCTGCGCTGAAGTGAGCAGTATCTCAGTGGGATTGTGGGTGGTTTGGGGAAACCAAGTGGAGCAAACAGACAGTGACATTTTCCCAAAACTGCGGATGTCTCAACCTTGACATGCTTGGATAGATTTTAGTACTCTCTGATTTACAGGATTATGTTGAATAAGAGGATGTAATATTTTGCACGTTTCTTCTGCCCTCTTTTAGCAGGCTCCTGAACAGGAGGTGGTCTACCTCTTTATTCCAACTCAGGCTGTCGGTGCTATTATTGGCAAGAAGGGCCAACATATTAAACAACTGGCACGATTCGCAGGAGCCTCTATTAAGGTAGGAGTTCCTGTCGACTGGAATGCCACTTCTGTCATGTCAGATTTGTAGAATTAAGGTTCCTTGTTTGTTTTTGTTACACGAAGCATAATAATCAATCTAATTTTCTGTGCCCTATTGCTGAGATCCTTGATTTGAAACTAACAATATCATGCTCAGATTTGGCCTCAGTGTGGTTGAGCCAATCATCCGTAACCTCTCTGTTGGTTCAACTGAATCTTGTGGGTTGCTGGGTAAACAGTAGGGGTGAGATAGTTCAGCATGTGTTTGTAAATGTGTATTTTTAGGTGTCTGTTTCAAGCTATTAGTGTAATTCTTAATATCGCTGAACTAATGTATACTAAAAGACTGTATTAAATACATTTGAAAGTGACAGCAAATAGTTTTTTATACCTTTTTCTATTTCAATAAATGCTGAGAAAATGTGAATTGTAAGTCATTTTACAGCGTGGTGTATTTTAACGCAGAATATAGTTTAATGAAAATCTTTTACTGATTTCATGGCCACAAAATCAAAATACAATAGAAACAGAATTTAAACTGAAGAATTTAAATCAGTAATTGAAAACAGTGCCCTCTGGTGACTGTGTTATGAGACTTCAAGAGAATGAGATCTCCGAAATAGCTGTGGAAATAAAAGGAGTATTCTTTTAAAGCAAATTAGTTTGCGCATGTGAATTCAGTAATTTATGTTCATTCATAATTCGGCATGCAAAAACAATGTTTGTACATAAAGGTGTTGTTTTTTGTGTTCAGATTGCACCTGCAGAGAGTCCTGATGTCACTCAGAGGATGGTCATCATCACTGGCCCGCCAGAAGCTCAGTTTAAGGTAAACTGTCATGTACTAATAAATCCTAGTATTAGTGCATGACAGTTAAAATATAAATATATATATTTAAAAAAAAAAAAATCTTTATAGCCTTTAGCTCTCTTGTAACCCTGTAATACTGCTGTGCAGTGGACATCGTCTTTGCTTTTGCATTTCAGGCACAGGGCAGGATATTTGGGAAACTGAAAGAAGAGAATTTCTTTTCTGCAAAAGAAGAAGTGAAGCTCGAGACACATATTAAAGTGCCCTCCTCGGCAGCTGGGAGGGTCATCGGGAAAGGTGGCAAAACGGTGAGAATATGATGAAACTTAGTAGTAGTATATAGTGCTTTCTCTTATGACGGGGTGCGAAGACAGCTATTATGGCATTAGGCCTCAGTGTGGGATTTATTTAAAAACAATGGATGAAAAATTACAAAATGAGTCTGAAAAACAAATTTACCTTGAGCTTGAGTATTGTAAGACTTTCTATTCAAATGTGATTTAGTTGTTAATGCCAGACATAATATAGGATTCTGATTCACAAAACATTTATCTCTGTTTACACCTTTTCAAACAACAAGATGTTGTGCAGCGCATCCAATTGCAGCTATTTTCTTATCGCAGTCATTATGCACCATTATAAATGGTTAAGTCAAAAAATGCAAAATTTAAATAATGTTTGCAAAATTATTCTCAGAATCCATAATAGCTTTCCAAAGAACAATGAAATGTTCATTGTTAAAACGGGAACATTGTTGATGAATCAAAGTTGATGTGGTGTGAAGAGTTCCTGAGAGAGCTAATAGATGCCACCAGAGCAGATGACGGAACTCTTGTTATTGTTTTTGTTAATCATTTTATATGCACTCAACAAACTTTTCTGTGTAACTCAGGTCAGCAAATTCGCTAAAAGCACTGAAATGTCAGTGAAAGCTCTTTTTTTCTTAAGGGCTTTTTAGTTTAAGGCTTTATGAAGAACAGGCTGATCCAAATCAACGTGACCTGTTCCTGTTAGGATTATTATGTTTCATGAGCTGTGTGTTTTGTTTCTCTGAAATATTTGTCTCTGTTCGTGGTGACTCAGACCATAGAGGCATCATTTGTAGAGTACACAGGTTGCAGTTGTTGCCCAAGGGCATCACAGTAGCTTGGTCTTGACATAGGTCATGCACCAATGAGCACCCGGTTATGTCCTGCTTGTTCTTGTATGAGTCTGATTGAACCACAGCATATGCACATTTTGACCCAGATGACATTATTGTTAGGCACACTGTTAGATAGTGGTGTCATCAGCTTGTTTCTCTGAACCATTTTCAGGTTAATGAGCTGCAGAACCTAACCAGTGCAGAGGTCATAGTGCCACGGGACCAAACCCCAGATGAGAATGATGAAGTCTTTGTCAAAATTAGTGGGCATTTTTTTGCCAGCCAGGTGAGTTATGCATCACACATCACTTCAAACGCTTCACATTAAACATTATGTACTGTTTACAAGAGCTGCAATTTCCAGTTCTGTAACTAGTATAGAGATCAGTTCTTATTTCTAACGCATGATGTTATTACTATATTGCTTAAATAAATGCAGCTGTAGATTTTTTTTTTTTTTTTTACCAAACCCAGACTTTTGCATGTAGGTGTATTTTTCTTGCAAACTTTATTCCTTGACCACGTGAAGGCTAACTGCAGTAAATAAAATTGGTCAGTGACATTCAGCAGTGACAAAACATAAAATCCAGTCTCACAGCACCACCTTCACTCAGCCAAAATCTAAGCACTACAAACACCCTCTCCTCTGCTCCCACAGACTGCACAGAGGAAAATCAGGGAGATCATCCAGCAGGTCAAACAACAGGAGCAGAAGCACCAGCAAGGCGCCCCCGTGACACAACGCTCCAAGTGACCATCAGGGCAGCCCCAGCGGGCACCTGCCAATGAATGTAGCCCTCCCAACTGGAACCAGACCAGACCGGACAAAGGGGACCGGCCGGGCAGACCAGCAGCCGTGGGATCAAAACCAAAGAACTTCTTTCTGGGGGAGATGAAGGAGCCACAGGCAGAAGGGCTCTGAGTGCACTGCCAGCTTGGGGAGGGAGGGGGGAAGGAAGCGCAAGAAGACAAGTGTTCCTTTTATCGTTCAAACACACCCTGAGCTTGAGAAGAATCGGTATGGGGGCGTCTGTTATCAGGACAGGAAACATCATGATCGTCCCGCGTAACAATTTCTTTATAAACTTCTTAATTTAGGCTTAATCTAGGGTTAACACAGATAAGAAGCTCCATTAACACGTGTACACTGATGCATTTTGACTGAGTTGTGTTGCTGTTTTCTCGGGTAGGTAAAGTGTGGGTGTGCACTAGCAGTTGGCGACCGATGAATTATTATTATTATTTTTTTATTTTTGATGCTCAGATTGCAATTTCAATTATTCTAAGCCGTATTCTCACCAGTACACTAGACCAAATATACTGTTCAATCTGAAGCAGAAGCACGGTTCTTCTTGTTTTGCACAAGCCATTGGGTGTGTAGTGCACATATGCGGTCGCGTACGCATATAACATTGTTTTTTCTTAATGATGGGACAAGAAAGTTGGGAAATGTAAATGACAGAACGTTTATTCATATCTTTAGCCTGTATGCATTTCGGGAAACATCATCCAGCTCAATGGATCCTTGTTACTTAACCTGTGCGTGCCAACGGATGCCGTTAAAACATTTCTTTCTGTTCATATCTTTTCATTTTGTAAGCTTTTATTATTTGTAGTTTGCTCTTGTTTCTGTCCAGCTCTTACACTCCCTTTTAATTTTTACGCCAGTGGTTTTGCAGCGTCGGCATTTAGTCATTTCATCGCCATCGATGTGGCGGCAGTTATTACGAGACGGAAGTAGGTATGTGGTAGATAGGAGTCAACACCCCTTGTTTGCTTTTGGGGGTATGAAAAGAATATAAAGCAAGCACCAGCGTCTGAAAGACAGCGCACCTTTACTGGCTCGGGCAGAACAAAATCGAATGTGCTCCAAGAACTCTGCCTTAATCTATGCTGAAATGAAAACGAAAAGACGAGCGACTAAAATGTGATTGGAGGGTCAGGTTGACGTGGGACGGGAAGGCACCTTATGACTTGTGGTACACACACGACCGCGTTTGGCTTTAAATCTCTTTGTCAGGGAGCTTTCTAAACAGCATGACAGCTGTGAATGTACAATAAGCAGCCTTTTAGAAAGAGCACCACCCTGTCATGTTCAGTAAACTGATTGGTCAGCGAGATTGTTATTGTTTTGATTTTTTTTTTCACCAACACTCGGGCTGTTTTAGGAAACTGATTGACTGTTTCAACAGGACATGCAGGCATGGATAATCCCTTTGTGCTTTATTTTTTTATTTCTTACTTTTTGACCGTGGAAGCTCGTGGCCTTAAACGTCACCGGTCTATGTCATCACAGACAGCTCCCTCGCCCAATGAGAGCTAAGCCTCATCTTCCAGACGCAAGGTTTATGCCAATACGCACAGCTTCCATTTGTGTGTATGCGTGTGTGTATATAGATATATATATAAAGAGAGAGAAATATTTATGAATCTATTTTTTTTCCTATTTTGTGACGAGAGCTATTAATAAGAAACAAACAGAAAAAAACAAGTCTTTTTTTTTTGGTGGAACACTGCCATGATATTCTGAAGGGAAGTGTTTATTTTCTCGGAAGTAGACTATGAATTTTGGTAGTATACTAACAGTAAGAACAGTAATGAATCACCGCAACACTTTGATCAGAATGTGATCGGTGCGCATGTCAGTATTGTGATCTACCTCAGGCGTCAGGGTACCTCAGTCCAATCTTTAAGTTACCTTTTTTTTCTCCCTACATTATGTATGCCTTTCAAACTGAAGGTTTTGAACATGTTATTTTTAATAATTATAATAATAATAAAAACGATCAAGAAAAAGATCTAGTCTGAAGTCTTCAAGTCCATCTGACTAAGAAGAATAGATCTAAAAGCTTTCGCAAATGTATGCAAATTTACTTCATTCTTTTACCGATCACAACCTCGTGATTTATTATAGAATGTGTAACCGGCCCGAAAGGGGTTCTTAATGTGGATACTGTGTACTGATGTCTAGATCAGTGACAAATGGTTAAAAAGACTATCCCCTGGATTCACAGACAGAGTTTAAGCCTAGTACTAGACTAAATATAAACCTGAGCCCCCAGTTTCACAGACAAGGCTTAAGCCTAGTCCTAGAATAAATGTAAATCTGAGCTGTTTTAACTGAAAGAAATTTGCATTGACTGATCTTAGAACATGTCAGTGCCTTTGTTTTGTCTTAAGATGCACACCAGTAAGGCATGTTTATAAAAATTACTTGAATGACCTAATCCTGACTTAGGCTAAACCCTGTCTATGAAACCGGGCCGAGATGTTTTAACTAAAACAGATTTGCACTGACTGATTTTAAAACATGTCAGTGGCTTTGTTTTGTCTTAAGTAGTGCTTTTTTTCTAAGGCATGTTCAGGAATTGCAGCCAGACCAAATTTTTTAATGAATTAGTTTTTTTTAAATTAAGACCTTTCACGAAACAAAAACTAGGTTGATATAAAATAAAAAAGCGGAAAAAAACAACAATGTAATTCACAGAGTATTGGTAAAAGTGTTATTACACAAAAATCACGTATGCAGGTATTTTTCGCCTCAGATCTGCAGTGGATCTGTTCCCGCTAAAACGAGGCCGATGTCAAATCAAGTCGAAGGACAGTAGAAGGTCACCAAGTCTAGGTGCGTGTACTTGCGATGGTTGGTTTGCTTTCATACAGTAATTTAGACGATTTGTCTGTGGACTGAACTGCAAGCCGTTCCACTTCATACTTTTAGTTCGAACATTTGACCGTTTTCGGTAGCAGCGTGTTACTGTAGACCTGTGTAAATCGTTTTTTTACCTACTGAAGCAACTCGTCCACACTTATCTGCAAAGAGTAGCAAAGACATCAGGTGCTGAGGGTGTTTCTATTAATACAGGTTAGAGGCTTCTGCTAGATGAGGTCAGTTTGTGGATTTCTAGCAATTTTTCACTCAAGAAGCTTAATACGATACTTATGGTTCTTGACTCTGTGAAGGCTTGTAGCTAGACCAGGCCGTTATTTCCCCTGAAGGATAGACTTTCTGCTTAATCTCAGGTGTTTGCTCATTGATGGAGTTCAGGTTGTGTAGCAGTATGATAACTCGGATAACTTTTAACTGTTATTGTAACTGTAACACGCGCCACGCTGTCGATAGACACCTTTCTAATGTTCTACAGTGGTTCTTAACTTTTCTTAAGAGTTTGTATTTCGAGGCTTCGTCAGGTGTGCATCAGTCGTGCATCAGTATTTAACTTTACGGAAGCATTAGTCGATACGTGCATTAACTAACACCACACTGTTATATTGTCTCTGTAGTCTGGTAATTAAGCTGTCTCGCTATCCATTATGATATCCTGTAACGTAACGCTAGGAAGAATTGAGGTCTTTGCATTAACTTTAGGCCAAAAGTCATAGCTAATATAAGTCGAACGAATCAGGTCAGTTTAGGATAGCTGTTGTTTGTAGTGTTGGCATGAAATCTCATCGTGGTCTTTTATTGGACCCTAAAGCTTTTAGGGTGAATGGAGACTTAAGGTAGGTGCTGTTCTATGTTTATTTTTTGATATTAGAATAGACCACAGGCACAGCTATAGTTGCTCGCAGTATGACAGCACCGTTCTAGTCGTGTTTAACTCGAGACGAGAGCAGGAAATCAGAGCGATGCATGAGAATTCAATGCAAATCATAGGCTGTGAAAACTTATTTGCGCCTTTACCACGGCAGATCCATTCCTACGCAGCTCTCTAGCTTCTCACGTTAGTTCAATCCGAGCGATGTGAAACAGAGAACTGGGCTCGCTGCACTGCCTGCCGTGTCCACTCAGCTGGATTGTGGGTAGTGGGGGTGGGGTTGGGGGACTGAGAGCTGAACTTTTTTTTTTGTTGTTTTTGCTAACAACCATGTTGTTTTGAAATGTAGGTATACTGCTGATCAACATGGATTTGAGCAATAAAAATTCTTTATAAAATTATCATGTTTGATGTCCATTCCTTTTATCTCATGGAGAAATGTCTATAGCTCCTTACGTCCTTGAACCAACTAATCAACGTTTTTTGGAATACTTAGATGTATCTGTGTTAGCTCTCACATCCTCATTCACTATTCCCTACATTACTCAACTAATATAGTCCATGAGCACTGAATTTAGATACTTTGGAGTTTGGACGCATGTTCTGGTGAGACGTGGAAGTATGGTAGTACTCCCGCTATGGAGGTGCGTTATGGGATTGAATAAGTGCACTTAATGTCCGCTGTTTTTAGGCACCACTCCAAATGGTTGTGTCCTCAAATTGTGCACTATATTGAGCTGCACGCTTAATCAAAACCTAAATTGCAATAATATTTATATTATTACCTTAAATATTAGAATTGTATTTTTACAGTTATTATTTTTTTTGAATACTTTATTTTACAATTTAATATTACATTTGAGTAAAACATATCCCTATTAATTTCCATGGGAGGTTGGAGATGAATTCCCTGTTAAATGCAGGACGTTGTTTCCTGGTCAGACAGTTGCACTAATCATAATGTGATGGCATTTATTTCCCTTTAATTAAAAAACATTTGCATTTGTAACATTCATCAGTGTGCATATAAACGCTGGCATGAAATGAACAGCATGCAGATGTGATAAAATGTTCTGAACGAAGCTAATGGAATGAGTTTATTATCAAATGATTGATGATTGTAAACAGCTTTACTCACATGACGTGGGTGTTTGGTGAATAAAGACTGCTTTCTGCTCTCAGCATTGCTAATGCCGCTGATACATAGAAAAGGATTTGCTTTAATTCATCATTTCAACATTGGATAGGTGTTGAGTGACCGGGCAGGACTTCACATAATGCCTCCATCCCCATAAAGAAACAAAACCCATAGCGAATATTTACAGCTTTTGATGTCCCATTTTAATATTTACAAGTACTCTAAGAACATAAAATATGAAATATTTCACTTTAGTGAGGTAGGTCACTTTTAAGGCTGGTGTGAGACTTCAAAAGGCAGTAACCCACAAGCAAAATTCACAATTTCCATATTATTAGTCTTTAAATACAAAAAGATTGGCATTAAATGTCCATACTTTGCTGCACAATGTCTTTTAAACAACAAAAGCCTGTTAAAGACCGGTGATGTGCACTGAAATAAATGCACAGTATGTATGGCAAGTAAAAACTGATGCTGAATAATTTTGTGATGTGCACATAAAGCCAGGATTCTGAATTCAAGACCACCAACATTAAATATAAATATAAAATTCCAAAAAAGGCAGCAAAAAGTCCCTTTTTCTCATTTACATCACAACTCATGCATGTAAAGACACAGCAGCTTTCAGAGTAAAGAATATGTAAAAATTACGTTTCCTTTTTTTTTTTCAAAGATTTGAGACCACAAAAAAAGATTTTAGAGCTCTTAAAAAGTCACTTTAACTACACAAAGTAGCCAAGGGGGACTGAATGACTGACCCTACATTGTCCCTTATCTTTTTTTCTTGTCTTGACTGAGTCCATTTGTTTCAAGGCCGTCCAGACGGAGATGCTTAGTGCTGTATTTACGGATCAGACCTCCGGGCAGCAGAGCAACACAGGCAATAAGAAGCAGTTTCAACACCACACTCCAGGAGAACAAGTCGTCCAGAGAGGAGATATGAGACAGCATTGATCCCGTCTGGACACAGATGAAGTTGTATGGCATCAGGCCTAGAAGAAAATACAGATGTTTCAAATAAATGCTACAAATATTAAGGGAAGTGTTCTGAAATATCCTCTACTGTCGTTTAACTGTGTTTACCAACGAAGACGGCCATGAAGAAAAGAGTGACAGGAATATTCAGTATTGGGGAGGTCATGTTTAAGAACCAGTTTGGACTCATGGGAAAGAATCTCAGGAAGAGCAGAAAAAAGAACAAGCTGCTTTGGTTTTCCTCAACCTGGGGTTAAAATAAAAAAAAGGTTACGAACAAAATCAAGTAGTGATGCTTTGTATTTTGTACTTTCAGGTATCTTGGCTTGATGTACCTTCTTTTGCAGCATGGCCACCTTGTCAGGGAAAAGTCTCACAATGTGCTGTTTGCCGAATGCCTGGGACAGGAGGAAACAAAGAGTGGCGCCTACTGTGGTGAGGACACAGGCGAGGAGAAGACCATACCATGTCCCAAACAATGCCCCAGCCAAGATGTTCTGGGGGGGGGGGTATTAAAGTAAATAAAGATGTTGTACATAATGCTCCTGCTAAAATGAGTATGCCATTGACCTTCACTGGTTTTGATATAATTTGTTAACGCCACAAAAGTGCTACACTAAAAAAACAAACAAAAAAAATTTAACCCATGTATTTTTATACATCTACCTGCATTGATAAAACATAAACATCTGTAGACTTTTGCAAACTGAGGTGGAAATAAATACAACCAAGTATGAATAATATCTAACATTATCTGTGCATATTGTACATTTAATTATTCCGCTTTTATCTAAAGGGACTTAAAAAGGAGAATAAAAGCAATCAAAACAACAAAAGAGCAAAAATATGGAGATTTTATAATAACAAGAAAGCATATAGAATAGAAACGGAATAGAGAGTGCTTGTGTTAGAGGGTCAAGTGTAGATGGAAAAGGTGTATTGGCAAACAGCCTATTCCCCCTTTTATGTCATGTCTGGTTCTCAAACCCTTGTGAGGGGAAATTAGATTTCTCACACTTCTTTTCAGTTCTGCAACAGCCTGTGTTGCTTTTTGGGGAATCGCATGGAAACTGATCAGTCATCAAAATTTGCACAGCCTTTTCAAAACACAAGTGTTGAAACCTTCCATGTACATCTGTGATCCTAAATGAGGAACAAAATATAGAAGACATGTATCATTTAACCACCGTTTCATATATACTATATGCTCTACTTACTAAGAAAGAGGAACCGGGTATAGCAAAAGCCTGTTTGTAGAGGTAGGCACTGCAGAAGAGTAACACCACATATCCTGTGTGCTCCGTCTTATAAAACTGCAACAGCTCTGCCATCTCTTTCAGCTCATCCAGGTCTGATGGGAACTTCAACCTGGACCCCCCCAAAAAAGTCAGGGTGGACATTGTTAAACTTGCAAGCACAGGATCTCCCTTGATTATTTATCTGGTTCAAGGACACTATGGTGAGAGTTCAAGAATCACTCTTTTGCGAGGGTTAAGCCTGCATCAGAAAAACAATTTAAAACGCCGAGCTTCTCTAATATGAAGAGTAGGTAGGGGTGTTCAAGAATAAACGTCTGCATTATAAACGTGGTAACAACAACAGATCTAATTTCACTGCCAAAGGACAAATGACAGCTGGAGACAAGGACAAGATAGAGAGCATCCATTTTGAGAATACTTCACACTTACGTTTTTCACACTTTGCAAGCTATACAATCTCAAAAATATTAAAAATCAGCCGTGAGAGCCGCATAGCAACAGGCAGAGTCATTATCACACATGCAGGAGAAGCACACCTGGAGGCTGAAGTCTCCATTTCACTCGGGTTGTCTTCATCATTGGATTTGATCGTCTGCCCTTCATGTTCTTGCTTAGGCAGCTGGGGTCCAGGGGGAAGATAAGAGGATAGTAAATAAAGGTAAAAAGTAGCTGTCAATATTACAGCGATCAGACCACCGAGTGAACGCATGACGGAATAACTAGAGGGCGCAAAAACAGCATGCCCAATTCACTTCCGGAAATTACCAATCCTACGTAAGAGACTTATTAATATTCATTAGTGTATGCTGCCGTTCAAAGCAGCTGATTGGTTGGATCCTTGACGTGCCCGACCTCGTGATCTATGTAATATTCATAAGCTAGACCTTTGATTTGCCAGTTTGCCAAACAGAAAATTATCAACATTTCGTACAGTATTATTAAAAACAGAACCAGGAAAAGTCAAATATTACATCTGACTCTTCTAACAATATTGCGTTCTCTAAAAGCCTAGTACTATTTGAACTCATTTTTAAAACCAAAGGTAAAATACAGCAGATTTTTTGTGTGTGTTTTTTTGTATATTTGTAAATAACACTTGTCGTTCACCAAATTGGAGACTACTGGTGGACCCTCTGATCTATAATAGATTTTTATTTTACATTTTTTTTATTATTCTTTCAAAAAAGCTTACAACAGTATTTTGATCTATAATAGATCATTAGTAGTGGGTGGACCTCACGTTGCTTAATTAACATTCATGAGCCCGTCCTTGACCATAGTAGAATTTGGAAATTCGGTTCCGGGAATGGAAGCGATGTCTCCTGCGGTGACCAAATGTTGTTTGAATAACTTTAGCTTTTTTTAGTTAAGCAACGTTTTATACTCTTAGTGAAAGTCAGTTGACATGGAGAACACGTTGGACATGCGATGTCCTCCCTTAAAGACGCAAGCTCAACTAATAAAGGAGTGGGTGTGATTTAAAATGACGCACTGAGTTTACTAGTGTCCCAAAGTTCAACAGTCCCGCATGTCTTTCAGCTCACAACAACACCGTTCAACTCAACAAAATGGCTCGATTTGAACTTGTGAAACGATCAGTTGCTCTGATCACTCTTACCAACCCACCAGTCAATGCCTTAAGGTGAGTGAAAAGCTGCTTTGCTAAAAAAAAAAAAAATAGTGCATTTATTTATTTAATGCATTATTATACTTCTTCGTCTTGCATTTTCTAATATTATATTTCCTAATATACTACTTTGCATTAATTTTTTTTATTTTTATAAATGATAAGATTTATACACATAAAGTGTCCTTAAAATATTTTTTTTTTCAAGTGCATTTTTTTAAAACCATCTATGTTGCACAATAGTAATATAAACATCTGCTTTCTCCTTAGTTCTGCAGTGCGTCATGCCATTGCAAGGAGCATGGAGCGTGCCTTAAATGACCCAAAGGTCACGGCACTGGTCATCTGCGGAGAAGGTGGAAGGTTTTGTGGAGGTAAGAATATTATAAACATCCACCATAACCTTTTTCTGTTTGTTTGTTTGTTTGTTTGTTGAGGTTAAAGTTTATAAGGAAGTCTTTCAATGAAATGCTTCCTCTGCCGTTTTAAAACTTTTAAAATCTGAACAGACTTTAAAACACTTGACAACATTGTAAATAGTTACAGAGAAAAACAGGGTATGCTAAACAACTGAGGAACACGCACAACCACACTTTAACGTTGTTCCAACAAACTCATGCAGAAATATACATCTGTGTATTCAAGCATTAAGAAAACCATTTATTAATATCTAATGATGATGTGTTCTTCTGCAGGTGCAGACATCCGCGAGTTTTCCGCGCCCTTAAAAGGACCTCCGTTGGTACCCTTGTTGGATGCCATAGAGGCAGGAGAGAAACCTGTGGTTGCTGCCATAGAGGGGGTGGCTCTAGGTGGGGGCTTTGAATTAGCCCTAGCCTGTCACTATCGTATCGCACACTTTAAGGTAAACTGTTTTATTATACTGCTGTTTATTCTTGTGCACATGCATACTGAACTAGCTTTAATATTATGCAATACTATTTAGTGCTGATATGTTCCTAGTTAGTCATTTGAACTTTGATATCAATATTTGAAGTTTATCAAAGAAGGGAAAGGTTGTTGTTTTGTGGTTTATTCACCATGTATGTAGTGCATAACGTATTATGTGTTCCAGGCACGTCTTGGACTTCCAGAGGTGACTTTGGGCCTCCTGCCAGCTGCAGGTGGAACACAGCGTCTTCCCAGGCTCATTGGCATTCCTGCTGCCCTAGAACTGATCACCACTGGTAAATCATACACTTAGCCTACAGGCACACCCACAATTCACCCCAACAGATTTCAGCCCCTTTGCTTACTTCAACCGCATACCCTCTCTGCAACCCTCCATAAAAAAATGTAACAGTCATTTCATGCAGAGAGTGTTTCAGGAATTTCTGATTGCCTAAGAAAAAATAATCCAGTCCATTAATTCATTTTTTTATGTTCTGTAACTGCAATTGCTGCTAATTCAAGAGAAATTTCATAAATAATGAAATAGTTTTACAAATTAGCAAGTGCTAAATTTAGACGATAGAGTATGATAAAAAAATGTAAGCAATAAGCAACTGCATTTTTTCAGTAATAAATAATACTTTTCCCACTAGGTGTCAGCATTGTATATTGTTTTTGATTGATTTGCCTTAGGGCTTACAGCAATAGGTCATCCAGAAATGAAAAAATATACCCATATGACATCTCAAACATATGTTATGATATTTTTTATTCAGTGCAACACAAATCGAAATAATTTTTACATTGCCTTTTTTCTGTACAATATTTCACATTTTATGTATGTGTATATATAAATTAGATTTTTTTAGTGAGCATACATGAACATTCCTTTTAAAAAACGTATTTATTTTCTTCTGGTAAAATAACAGCATACAAGATTGAAACGCTGCAAGCATGAGTAATTTATTTTAATTTCTGAGCGAACTAATCCTTTAACAAATGAGCAATCAGATTTCAGTTGTTTTATGACTGTGATGGGATTTTCCTCACGCGTTATCATAATATATTAAGCAGAAAAATAATCAAGTAAAGCATCCCACATTGTTCAGTTTCTCTTTTACCTGCAGCAGCATTATTGTTTGATATTCCAGGCCGCCATATCTCTGCACAGGAGGCTCTGAAACTGGGCATCGTTGACCAGGTCACAGAACAGAATGCTTGTGAGGTGGCTGTGGAGTTTGCCCTGAAAGCTGTAGGTATGTCAAGAGCTGGCAGAGCAGAAATACTGATATTAAAAGCCTGAACAGTAAAGGGAAGTAGAGTCTTTGGCAGGCTTTCAGAGTCAGGGGACGTACCAGATAAATCCTTTGTCACAGCAAATGGAATTAATGTTTCATATCCTTGTCAACGAGTTTCAGAGTCGTTCTATTCTTTTGATCTATTTTTCAAGGATTGAAAAGGAACAAGCATTATTAGAATATTAATTATGACCCCACTGAGCATTGGAGAACGATTTAAACAAACTACACTTTTATGAATGTTTTTTTTAATCTTTCACAATAATAGGTCAAGTTCCTGAGGATTGAATTCCCTATTATGATAAGATGGTCTTTGTATCATCCTCAAAACAAGAACATGCAAATGATCTTACTCAGAGACTAGGCTCATTGATTGTCTTTAAAAAAAAAATACTGGTCAAGTGGAGTCAAAAAGTTATTGTTTATACTGTCACTTGAGAGTATTGAATCATACTTGGTCTGAAAAAGCTATTAGAGACCTTCTCTGCAGCTTCTGAAAAATGAATGCCAGTCATTCACCTTCTGCTTGACCCCCATTTCCTCCAGTAATGAAAAATCATATGAGAGCAATTAAATCATTGGAGGGATTGCTGGACTCTTTGAAATATTTTTGTCAAATTATTCAGCTTTTCTACAGTAATTGCAGCTGTTGGTTGTACTCTACAAGCCACAGATTTTTCGCAGAGACTGAGGGAGCCAGATCCCTTGTAATGTGAATGTTGTGAGTGACACTCTTAGGGAGAGATCAGGGTTCATCTAGAGTCAGGATAAGCTCTGAAGGGAGATTAAAGATTGGCCACAACTAATGCTCTCACTGCAATCACACGCTGAGCGTGGAATATTGGGAGATTTTTTTTTTGTTCACAAATCATGTTCATGGATGAAAAGTTCATTTACATTAGCTTAATCACCTAACCACTTGTACATGACTTAGGACTGGGCGATATAAATATTAATATTAATCCTAACCCCTCCCCCACACCTAATACTAAACCTACCAATACCAGGGGAGTCATAATCTGGCGGGGGTCAAAATTCGGCACTACACCGGTTCTTTGATTAGCGGTGAAGACCTCTAACAGCAGACAGCTTCTTGGATCAGTATTCTACTCAATGAGCAGGGACGGTTCATTATTTAAATACCAGTGAAGCTAGCTGAATTTCACCGTCAGGCATTTTTATCCACAATCATACTTTTTCACCTCATAGATATCATATTTGGAACAATAAAGACATATTATATAAACATATTTCTGCAGCTTTGGTTTGTGGATCAGTTATTTAATTTAAATGGTTTTCTTTTTACTTATGGTGAGTTTCTGGCACATAATGAGATTCCTGTAACACCAAGGAATTAAGTTTTTGGGGCTATTTCTCTCTAAAATGATGAACGCTTGTCAATGCTTTAATATGTTTGTATAAATCTGCATTAGTATAGTATTAGTATTAGCCCCTATCTGGTGTATAATTGTTTATTATATGCAGATGTTTGTCATATGTAACTTGTTGTTGATAAAAAAATAATAATAATTATCTGGAATTTACAAAACGTTTACATAACGCAAGTACACAACTGCATGAAATATATAACACTGTGCAAGTGTTTTTTTGGATATTTTATTACCAAGACCATATATATTGTGTATAAGAATTGCACCCTTTATGACAAATATTTTTATATATTGCATATTTTTATGCTTCAGGTCAATAGTTTTATCATGGCTTTTGAGTCAGTTACATACAGTAATTCACAATGCTTCGTGAGATAAATTATGAATTCACCAATAAAAGAATGTGTTATGTGTGTCTTTTTTTTCTGATTTCCAATTATTAATTTGTTTATTTGCCAAATGTTGGAATGTTTTCATGCATCTTGTAACTCTTTAGTTACAAGATGAATTTGTTTCAAACCCCATGTCCCAATAATTTGGGGAAAACATCCAGGATTGTCATGTGTTTGTTTGATTTTATTACTTTGCTTATTTAACAGGGAACCATGTCAAAAGTAATCAAAAGTGACACACTCATACTCCCTAAATACTTTCCATAAAATCTTGCTCTCTGCTCTCATAGCTACAGAGATTTATCTTGTTTTCCAGTCGCAGAACCATCTGCCAAATGCACCTATCAGGATCTGACCCAGCCCTACAGTATTTACTCACAATAAATCACAGCATTAGTGAATCAAGTCCTGCCCACAGCATCAGAGATTAACCACAGATACATCTGTATCATGCAGTATAGCACAGCACACTTTACATCAAACTGAACATTCTTTATGCTTTTATGTGTTAAATGAAATTGATAACTCCTAGCCATTGTACAGTATTATGAAAATGCCACCATGATAATTCAAGGGTAATCACAAACTTACGGAATCAGGTTTAATGAAAAACCTACAGTATTTGCAGCTCCAAAATTGAAAGAATTAACTGTTTATTTACTTTTTATTGTCAATATTCTTTATATTGATTGCTCAAACTTAGACCAGAAAGCAGACAAAACTGTTGGTTTCTGGTTCTGCTGGCCCTTTAAGGCTCATCAGCGTGACCCAGATTCCAGAGAGGAAGATGAATCTAATGCAGTTAGAAGCTATATTGAATCAAGTACCGCCCTGCATAATCCTTTTAGTAAGGCAGGAAGTCAAACGTTAGAACCTGATAAATTCAGAAAAATGCAGGTTTGATGGGCTGTTCTGTGTGTGTGTGTTGGTTTGTTGTACGGGTGTATGCATGAGGAAGTGTGAATGGGTGTATACCAGACAGAAAAGGACTCAAGTCAGATCAAGTGTTTGTTTCTGTCACGCTGTGCTTTGAATGCCGTGATTTTACACTTTCAGACTTTGATGAATTCAACATTTTTTAGCGAGTGATTTGAATTGCCATAACAATTTTGTGAGATAAACTTGACAGTTTCATTATTTTTGTGTAGATCACTGCTACTTTACATTGTTGATCTGCAATCTACAAGCCAATAAGGAAAATGCATTAGTCACTGAAAAGGTTTAGTCAACTCAGCATCGACTTTCTGTATCGCACCATGTTTTGACATCATGTTTTGTGTATCTTTTACAGCCAAACCATTGTCTTCCCGAAGAGTGAGCATGCTGACCACACCCTCTCCTCCGGATCTGGATGCCCTCTTAGAAGCGGTCACCATGCAGGTTAAAAAGAAGGCTCGGGGAGTGATGGCACCTTTGGCTTGTATTCAGGCGGTTCTGGCAGCCGCTACAATGCCTTACAGCAAGGGAATAAAGCGGGAAAGTGAACTGATGGCCACTCTTTTCAACTCCGGCCAGGCCCAAGCCCTTCAGTACTGCTTCTTTGCTCAGAGAACTGCTGGGAAATGGAGTCTACCCAGTGGAGCACAGTGGAACAACAGCAAACCCAGAGAGATCCGGAGTGCAGCCGTCATAGGTATCAAACGAGAATGTCTTTGTGTGCACCTGGGACCTGATACCAGGATTATGATTGTTAACTTAAACTATTAAAACATTAATGCTAAAATAAAATATAAATGCTAGAATAAAAACTTGGCCTTGACAGCTAAGTAAAAAAGTTTAAAAAATGACCAAATGAGGAAAGATGGAACCAAATCTTGCACATCAACAGTACAAAACGCTCAGAATTTAGGAAGATAATAAATAAAAAAACAAAAACAAACAAAAGTCGGCACACCAAAGAGTGACTCTCACCTGTAAGTATGAAGGCATGTTTAAAATCATTTTTACTGTCTAACGAAGAGCCTGTTAGACTGAAACATTACCTTATTTAAAATCCAGTAATAAATTGTTTTGCAATTTTGTAGCCTACATTGTGCTAAATAAAAACTTTAATTAAATGAAAAAAAAAAAAAAAAAAAATGTATTATACATAAATGAACAAAACCTACATATTTAAAAAATAACATACCAAAAAATTTTACGGAAATATAAAAAATTAAAGCTAATCAAAATATTACAAAACAATAATAGTGATATAAACATACAAAATAACACTGCATAGACAAAAATTGTGTCATAATTATGTCATAATTTTCTCACATAATGTTCCAAACCTGTAGGTCTTTTTTATGGATATCTCCTTAAATATATTCTTTTATTTATTTAACATTTTTAACGTTTAATTTAAAAGAACTTTAAATGCCATGATCAGTGTGCCCTGTGTTAACTGAAATCATTGCTTAATATTTTTTAAAAATAGCTCATTCATAGTCCATTCATATTTCTGTTTAGCATTTTAATCTTGGACAGCTTTATGCATATTTGTCGGTTGTTAGTGTGCTAATGTTGATTTTCAGCAGTGTTGAAAACATCTGTTTGTTTGAAGTTTGAAACAAGCAGAGATGTTCGCTTATCACAGAGGAACTGGCACTGAGCAAACCGTCATGCATAGAAATCTGGCACAGTTTTGTGCTCTGCTCAGTTTCACCATCTGCCTAGTCTAAGTCTAATTGTGCCTATGTTGTTTTAAATTGACGGTTTTGTTTTACTCTGTACTGACCGTCAATTTGTCACCCTTTTAGGTCTGGGAACTATGGGAAGGGGCATTGTTGTGTCTCTGGCACGCGTGGGAATTTCTGTCATTGCTGTAGAGTCAGAAAAGAAACTCTTGGAGACCAGCAAGCAGATGGTGATTGGCATGCTGGAGAGAGATGCCAGGAGACGTGGAGTGAGTGCCTCTCTCAGTCTCCTCAAATTCACCCTCAGCATACAGGACTTAAAGGATGTGGACCTTGTTATCGAAGCCGTCTTTGAAGACATGGCACTTAAGAAGCGTGTGTTCCAAGACTTGTCCAAGGTTTGTGGACCAGAGACTCTACTCTGCACCAACACCTCTGGTCTGGATGTGGATGCCCTGGCAGGTGTGACCGACAGACCGCACCTGGTGGTTGGGATGCACTTCTTCTCACCTGCACATGTCATGAAGCTCCTAGAAGTTGTCTGCGGTCCTCGTTCCTCAAACAAAACCATCGCTACAGCAATGAGCCTTGGGAAGAGGATGGAAAAAGTAAGTGTCGCTGTTGGAAACTGCCCCGGTTTTGTTGGAAACCGCATGCTAAAGCCTTACCTGGATCAAGCCACCTTCCTGCTGGAGGAGGGAGCCACACCTGAACAAATTGACAATGCTCTGGAGGACTTTGGTTTTGCGATGGGAGTCTTTAGGATGTCTGATCTTGCAGGCCTTGATGTTGGTTGGAGAGTCCGGAAGGAATCTGGGTTGACGGGTCCTGATGTTGACCCAAAAAATCCCCCGCGTAGACGCCAAGGGCATAGGTACTCTCCCATTCCAGACATGGTCTGTGAGCAAGGCAGGTTTGGACAGAAGACCGGTCATGGTTGGTACATGTACGACAAACCTGGAGGCACTAACGGAAAGCCTGACCCAATAATCCAGAACCTCCTCGAGATGTACAGGAGCAGGTACGGCATTAAACCACGCAGTATCTCAGATCAAGAAATTATCGAGAGATGCCTTTTTGTCATGGCCAACGAGGGCTTCCGTATCCTGGAAGATGGCATAGCTGCCCGTCCCGAGGATATTGATGTCATCTATCTGTTCGGTTATGGCTTTCCAAGGCATCGAGGTGGGCCCATGTTCTACGCCAGCATGGTGGGCCTGGAAAGAGTGCTGGAGAGGTTGGAGCATTATCACAGAGCTCATCCTGATGTGCCTCATTTGGAGCCCAGTCCACTTTTGAAAAAACTTGTGGCTTGTGGCAGTCCTCCTGTTCAAAAATGGGAAGAGCATATCAAAACAATGCGCAGCCATCTCTGAAAGCACAACATGCCAGAATTGTTCATTTAACTGCTGAAAGCTATTATTAATAAAGAATTTACTTGTTCAACTCTTAACCCTGTCTCATCTGCTTTCATTATGTCTCCCTGAAGAGGCTTTAACTTCCAGTGTTGTATTTTTAGCATTTCTTAAAAGCAGATGTCTTTAGTTTAGGCAGAAAGCCAAATAAATCCAGACAAATTACCTTGTTTCATTTTTGCACAGCTCTGTGCTCATGGCCCATTGGTGCTTCATTTGCCCTGCTGTAAAAGCGCATTAGAAAAGTGGATTTTTATCTGAGAAGGATTTATGGATGAGAGGGTTTTCAGGCGTTTACAGCTGCCCATACACATTCATAAAAACTTACGTTCTGTGTACACTACTAATCAAACGTTTGATGTACGTGAGATTTAACATTTTTGAAAAAAGTCTCTTTTATGCTTACTAAGACTAACTAATTACTTGATCAAAGATACAGAAAAACAAGAATATTGTTACAATTTAAAATAACTGTTTTAGATTTTTATAGATTATAGATTACAGATTATAATATATTTGATTTCTTGATTCCCAAGAAACATTTATTATTTTTTTGCCAAACTTTAACTTTTTACTTTTTCAGAAGTTTCAGTGAAGTTCAAAAGAGCAGAATTACACCATTTTGCATACATCCTTGCTAAATAAAAATCTTTTTTTATTTTACTTTTTTTGCTGACTCCAGGTCTCCAAAGTTTTGAATGTTGTGTATACACGATGAATTACCTGCTAATGTGCTTTTTTTTTATCATTTACATGGCTGTGCACTCAGTTTGAGGAAAACTTTTTAATTAATTTGGCTTTGAGGATCTATGTGGAATAGCTGGCCTGTGAGGTGTAGTGTGTATGATGTGATTTGTGCTTTGCTGCAAGGGATAAGTTAATTGCTATTACTTCTGTGCTGCTACCCAAATATATTTGAGGTTGTTTAATTAAACCACACTAAACCCCTGTGTTCACCCCTTTGAACTTTGTCCAAAGATGGTGTAGAAATCAAACTATGAAGACCAAATTATTTGCACACATACATAGAGAGATCAGAAATTTGTATCAGTACTAAGATTCACTAATATATCATTAAACAATGCTCACACTGCTATCAAAACCTTTCATACGTTTGCTCTGTTTTTACCACTACCTACCTGTAATAATATTATTTATAATAATATTATTTATAATGTATTTAAAAACGTCGTTCTTTGTTTCTTAGTACACATTACAATTATGCAAATAAGAAAACATTTTGATGGCTCTGGGGAGGCGCCGTCTGCTGGTCACCTGTCGCCACTGCCGCTATGTGCAGTATAAAATATCTGTCAGCGCGCGAGGCGAGCGTCTAGTCCCGCAGCAGCGTCCATCGCGGCAGCAGCGCGAGGAGCTCACGCGCCACCGGGCTCTTGTTTCACATAACTTTCAGTCTGCGCTGCTTTGATGAGCCTTGTTTTCTCTCAGCGAACGCTCCAGGACCCTCTACGTGCACGATTGTTTCTCAATAGAGATCTGACAGCTACCGTTGTTTTAACTCAGTTCAGTTGATATTTCTCCGGAAATCTATGAAAACCTAAGGATTATCCGCATCGAGAAGCCATTTGTCAGGTTAATATGGGAAAAATGCCATTCTTCATTCCGTAAGACTACAGGGATGTTATTGCAGATGTTGTGGGAAGTTTAGTGCAGATACTGTGAGATGGCAGGAAATCATCATCAGCTCTAAGTGCTCAAACCTGAACAAGGTAAGCAAAACCAAACTCCAAATACTTGTGTAGCTCTTATTCTTTGAGACTAACACACTGTTCTTCATTCATTTTTAATACAGTAGTATTTTATATAACAGCAATGGTATCACATGGTAATATTATATAATACTGTAATATGAAATGTAAAATTATTACATTGGTCTTATAAAGTGTGTCTAAAATGCATGATATTCCTTAATATTTTAGATTAAAAAAAAATCCTATTTGTAATGCATGTTAAGTCACACTCATCTTGTCAGCGTATTGTCATTGCATGTCTCTTCATGTACAGTAACAATGGCTTACACCGGAGCTCAGAAGGCTTTGAAGAGCGATAAGTTAGATGAAGCTCAAGCTCTGGCCAAAAGCTGTGCAGGCAGGCCTGACTTTCTCCCCTGTGATGGACTGTCCATCTGCGCCACACACAGCCACGGAAAGTGTTTCAAACTGCACTGGTGCTGCCATTTGGGCTGGTGTCACTGTAAGTAGCCAACTTCTGACATGCAAATGCATTTTATTCCACTCTCCTCTATTCTAAATGCATCCTCTGATTATACAGTATGTGTGAAAAGAGGAGTAGTAAAAAGCACCATTCACATCACACAAAAAAACTACAATAGTGCAGCTGACAGTATGATTAAAGATCACTGCCCAAACACTTTATATGTGTAGCAGAAAGAAATATACAGCAAAACTCGGTTATATAATGAATACATGCACAATATTTCATTTTCTTCGCTATTTTTATGAATGCAGGGACATCTATTTGATGAATACCATGCGCTGGGATCACACAACCTGTTTTTCTTTTTTATCATCACAGCTGCTTTGGGAACATTTATGAGCTGTGTGTTGCTCGGATGCTTTTTCAGTATTATATGCCACGAATATCTTCCTAGAAATATCTCAGCAGCAAATCCAGCGTGAGGGTTAACCTTTATGTTTGACTTTAATATCAAAGCACACCTCACCCCACCTGAACCTAGACTCCACGTCTATGTTCTCCAGTCGTTAACTTGACATGACCCTGGATCCACCGGTCATCAGCGCACACGCAGGAAGTGGGCGCTCCGCTCCTTCAGCAGGATGTTCACTTCCTCTAGTTCACGTCCTTCAGACTGAGTTCAGCTCCTGAGTGATTGTAAAAGCTTTCATTGTGTTTAAGGGAGGTAAATGTCAGCATGAGGCCTTTAGAACTGTGTGAACTGATCAAACCGCATTTAATACCCTCTCATGGCACTTTCGTCAGGGGAACTAAACTTTATTGAGTTCAGCCGTCAAATAATAAAAGAATATTATCCTCAGTGGCCCTCAGAGTAGTGTCTACCCACAGATTTTTTTTTGATTAAGCCCATTCTTTCTCAGCTTATTAGGTGTAAAAGCTGATCAACTACTGGTCTGTGCTAGTGTTTACTTGTACAGCACAGAATGGGTGCTCTATTTTGGTATTTGTTCGATCAATAAAAGCATGTAGGTAATCATAAATTCACTGCACAATGTAATACTGATCTACAAATGCAGTTATGCAGCCTGTTTTATGACTATTTCATCATTGTTAGCATACATTGTGATAGTATAATAGTTTTTACGTGAGATATGAAGTCGCAAAATAATGAATCTGGACTATAGGATGGTTCTATGTCCTTTATCAGTCTGTGCACATTATGACAGCTTTAATCTAGCGTTATTGCAATAGAGATGAAGCATTATATTAATGCATGCTCGTGGTTTATCAGCCAGCACACTTGCCCTGTGATATAACTACTGCCTGGTGCGCCATTGTGAGAAGCACTAAATGTACCATAAAATTACAAACACAACATGCTCACCCCGATATGTTTTGTTTAGTATGCCTGTTCTGTTAAATAATTCAGGGCTGGAACTCCTGAAGCTCTGAGGCATAACTGTGTTGCAGACTTTCGAAATTACACCTAGCACAAATGGTAAGTGTTATTCACAACCCCATGTGTGGCTCGTTATGAGGTGGAGCACTCATCATTTTATGAAAGATCTACAGATCTTTGACTTTAGTGGAGAGCTAAACTAATGTTTTTCTGGAATAAATTAATACTATTATTCAGTAAGGATGCATCAGATTCACCAAAAGTGACCGTAAAGGCATTTATAATTTTATAAAATACACATGTTTTAAATAAATGCTGTTGTTTAGAGCTTTCTATTTATCAGAACATATACAGTATATAATGCTATTATGGCTTTTCACAAAAATATAAAGCAGCAGACAGTTTTCAGCATTAATAATTACAAGAAGTGTATCTTGTGCGATTAACATATTAGAATAATTTTTGAAGGATCATGTGACACTGAAGATTTAGATTTGCCATCATAGGAATACATTACAATTTAGAGTATATTCAAATAGAAATTTTAAATTGTAATAATTCTTCACAATATTACTATTGAACTGTATTTTTTAATCAAATAAATGCAGGCTTGGTGAGCATAAGAGACGTCTCCTTTAAAAACATTACTGACCCCGCTGAATGAGTACTGAGATTGTGCTCAATTCCAAAAAGAAAACTAAATCCCCTAAATCCTTTCAAATGCAGTTCTGTTTCCATTGCGTAAAAAGTCTTTATTGTGTCTTACCTCTTCTTAGGGTGCAGTGAGAGCCCCATTGGGACGTCGCTGTGTTATGGTGTACATTGTGATGATTTATTAATATTGCTGATCCACAGCACCACACGTGATACAGTCAGCTTTGCTCAGCTGTGTTTGGGTTTGACAGTATCCAGTCGTACTTTGAGCAAATCCAGGGCTGTGGTGAGAGAGCAGAAGCTGTGAGAGTAGCGTCTGCGCTTCGGGCGTGTGTGTGCTGCTTAGTGATGTTATGTGGCCATATTTGAAACGTGGAGAAGGAAGCCTCCTGTTTCTGGCACTGTGCCTGCAGCTCCAGCTGTCAAACATTGATTTCCTCTGTGAGCTCTGTTCTGGCTTGGAGATCCGGTCCTTTGTCCAACAGATTTTTAAAACAAAGAACTAAAAGAAGTCTGTAAATGAATGCCAAATCGTACAAGTGGAACCTCTATTGTTGATTGCACATGAGAAAAGTGAAATAATTAGGTTCCGCTGAGTTGAGATAGTTGCCACCCTTGCAATTTGCTTCATTTGCACTTTTGTTTGGAATCTTATTAGAATGTAATGAGTTTGTTTTGCTTTTGTGTTTCTTTTGTGGTCTTTGCTTTTCTCTGCAAGATATGTTTATTAAGTTCTACTCATGAATTTATTACAGAAATCAAATCAAATATCAGGGCTACAATAATTGTGTGCTTATACACTTAAAAGGGGCAAAGTTGCCACATTTATATTTTAGTATTTAAAGGTAAATATTAGCACTTAAATTGTAAATATTTGGTTTTGTGCTTTTTAAAAAAAGAAAATTGTGTAATTCACACAAAAATTAAAATGACCCCTTATTTTACTCACACCCAAGCCATCCTAGGTGTATATGAATTTCTTCTTTCAGACGAACACAGAGTTTTTTAAAATGTATCCTGGCTCTTCCAAGCTTGGTAATGCTGGCGGATAGTGGCTCTTATTTCGAAGCTCCATAAATCGCTTTATCTGTGGTGAAACCTATATGCCTCCGGGGGGTTAACACATGTTGTCTGAAGCAGCTCGATAGTTTTTTTTTTTACTATAACTCAAAATCATTGACTTCCAGCAGAGGCTGTATGCACGTTCACGAGAGCGTCAAGTTCTGGCTTCCTGGCTGACCTCTGACTTGGCACAATCTGCATTTGTTCTCTGATATTTTTTGTTATCACTGTTTAGTATTGCTATACCCTTGTTCGTCTATTCTCTTCTGAGCTTACATTATGAATGTGGCTTATGTCATACGCTACAACCTATGACCTGCTTCAGAAGACACACGTTGGATATGTAAACGGATATAAATGATTTATGGAGCTTTAAAATAAGGGCCACTGTCCACCAGATTGCCAAGCTTGGAAGAGCCAGGATAAAAAAAAACAAAAAAAAACAACTCAAAACTCAAGAAAGTCATATAAACCTAGGAAAACTTGTGTTGGTAGTAAAATATGGGCTCATTTTAAATTTTGGGAATATTCCATTTACAAATTTTCAACTAAAAATATTAATATTGTATGTAAACACACAGCAAAGTTTTACGTCTGAAATTGCACCATGTATAAAGTTATTTATTGTCTCTCTCAAAAAAAAAGAGTTGTTTTTGAGTAATTTTTTAAGTGAATCCCATTGACATCAACATGAAACATATGCATGTACCGTGGCCATCCGCAGAACCTGATTTTGCTGAGTTAGGCGTGTCCCTGGGTCAACATCTTTTTTGACCCTGGAACAACATTGTGATTAGCCAATCAGATTTGAAGAACCAGTTT
>JAUMHP010000057.1:6842232-6861600 GCA_032361065.1 Enteromius trimaculatus
TTTGTGATTGAAAAATGACAATAAGAAATTAACTTAAGGGAGCTCTCGTCTGTCTGTCCGTCTCGTTGACACGTCACCAATGTCAGCAAGGTCCTTACTCGACTCAGAGAGCACAACTTGTTCCTAAAGGCAGAGAAATGCTCTTTCCATCATCCCTCTACCCAGTTCCTAGGGTACAACATTGATCAGTCTGGAATCAGTATGGATAAGGGAAATATTGAGGCCATCACAAGTTGGCCAGTTCCTAAAACTGTGAAAGAACTCCAAAGATTTCTAGGGTTTGCAAATTTTTATAGACGATTTATATAAAATTGTAGTACCCTAACCAGTCCTTTCACGTCTTTGCTTAAGGGTAAACCCAAGACACTACTATAGACTTCCGATCGTCCCAGACCGAGAACCCCCCCACTCTTCCCCTGGTCTGGCGAGCCATCCAACGTTCCTGCTATGGGTTACTGGTTCCAAGAAAGTGAAAGGGTCTGGGATGAAGCACACCAACATCTCCAACGGGCAGTGCGCAGGCAGAAGACCAATGCCGACCATCGCCGTTTTGAAGCCCCTGTCTATTAAGTCGGCCAACAAGTATGGCTGTCAACAAGGGACATTCGTCTATGCCTGCACAGTAGGAAGCTAAGTCCCAGGTTTGTTGGGCCCTTCACTGTGGTTGAGCGGATTAATCCTATCACTTACCTCCTCAATATAAGATTCATCCCATGTTCCATGTCTCACTCTTGAAACCCTTTCTTGATCCCCTTCTTGTTTCTGTTTCCACAGAGCCTGGTTGTGAAGAAGAACCCCCTCCTCCTTTGATCGTCAAGGAGAGCGCCATCTATAAGATCAAGGATATTCTATATTCCCGGCATTGTGGTGGTAAGATAGAATACCTCATAGATTGGGAGGGTTATGGCCCAGAGGTAAGGTCGCACAGGAACGTTCTGGACCCCATCATCTTGGAGTAGTACCACAATGCTCATGCCAATCGCCCAGCACTCAGGTGAAGGGGTCGCCCCCCACGACGTCAGAGGGGCTCGGCCTCTGGAGGGGGCCCTGGAGGAGGGGGTAATGTTACAGCCACACCAGACTCTACCCTCACTCCCTCACGGCGTTTGAGCTCACCTGAATACTAATCGCCTGCACCTGCCACCACCAGCTGGTCTCCATTTACCATCCTTATTACCACCACATAAAACCACACACCTCACAGCAGTCATTGTCCAAGCTTGTACATACGAAAGTGGACTCACTTTAATCTAACGATTGTTGTATTACTTACCTGCATTCTTTCATGCTCTCTTCCAGTGTTCTCCTCGCTCCTCTGTGTGTCTCCACATTCCCATGATTCCCTCTGTTCTTCCGAAGTCTGTGGTGTGTGGTTGTGGTCATCTGTTCAGTTTGCCTCCATCTCTATATGCTTCATCGGCTCCTTCACCTTCAAGACAAAAGGAAGTCATTAACAGTCTCCATTGACACAATGTATCCAAGCTGTGTTCCTGAATTCATTCTGTCAACTAAATATATTGTTATTCACTTACCTTCTGTGTCCCGTCTGCTTCATTACACTGACAGCCTCTAGCTCAATTAAATATTTTGAATATTTTGAATATCTTAGAAATTGAGTTTTCTCAGGGAGAATATTGGCATGCAACGAGTGCTGAATAAGTAAATGAGTCACAGTGCTGCATGAATTACATGTTTTTGTAGAACCTAGTTAGTATTTTAGCACATCTGATTCCATGAACACATTTGTTACTTTTATAGCCTCATCATGTTTCCAAGCACGCTCTTGCAAACTTTTTAATGAAAATGTTTTAGAATAAAGACTGAAGGTGTTGTCGGAAGCTTAATGATGGTGAAATTGAAGTCATACAAAGCATCGTATGTGTAGCTTTTTTACTTCTGGTAATTGATTATATTTAGGCTTCAAGATTCATAAAAGTTATATATATATATATATCTCTGAGGATTAGCATGATGAACAAATTTTGAAAAATTCAACAATAATCCAATGATAAAATCCTGCTTGGTTTTTGTTCGGGGCACCGTAGGAATGCTAACTTCTGGGCTGCCTTACAAAAATATATCATATACAGTACTCTGTATGGACAATTGTACAGCATGGTTCAGTCACTCTGGATTTAGATGCTGAATTTTATATAATTCTATTCTAGTGCAGGAGCTTCTGGCCCTTTAGAGCTTCACGGGTGTCAGTTTTGTCTTCCATGCAGAAGGAAGGTGGGGGAATGTAATAGGGTCACATTGTCTGATTTGTCGGAGTTGGTGGTATAATGTGAGCTCAGTGCTCATGGGGATTTGGATCTCTGCTTTAAACTGCTATAGGAGCCACAGCTGGTGCACACTGAGAAGCCTTTCAAGGAGTCTTGTTGGTCTTTGGTATCTGAGTGTTTGAGGGTCATGTTTGTGTTGTTAAATGTTTCATGAAAGGACATTTAGAAAACCCTGCTGCTGCTCTCAAATCTTTAGGTTTGGTAAATATTGAAATATGAGACATCAGATGTCACCTATACCAAACTACATTATTTATATTGATCATGAGTGATGCACCAAAACAAACGAATAAGATTTAAGAACCACATTGTACTTATTCCCTCTTACAAACTCCAGTAGTACTTTAGAAGACTTGAGGCCAATTTACACCACACAGACAAACACAAAATCCAAACAGCCAACCTGATACAACTTTTTGTTTGTTGCCGTTTGTCTATACAGTGTGAATTGGCCTTTACAGTTAGATAAAGCTTTTCTTTATATTTTTAGGTGGCTATGGGGAAAAAAACAACAACAATGCACTATTGCCCTCAATGCCTACTATTAAGGTGAGTTGAGTTGTTGCAAACTTGCCAAATTGATTAATTCATTGCATGCTATCAGGCTGTTAGCCATGTAAGAGATTCAAATTACATAAATAAAGCCATTATGACAGACATTAGAGCACTACTTATCCTGGCAGCATAACGTCGCTGGGAATCTGTATTCCCATCACTAGAGTGGTCACCACAGGAGCCAGTTCGAAAATCAGCCCACTCACCCAGCATGCCAATTCAACTCTCGTTAACAGACATATTACAGGAGGAGGTCTCATTATCGCACCTCTGACTGTGCAGCTGAGCTGATCTTTGAAATCTGGGTTGGAGCCGAAGGAAACCCCTGTGGCATTTCCAGCATCTACACATTACTCATAACTTAATCAGTGTAAAGGCACCTGTATGGGGTCTCTAGAGAAATGGCAAAGAAAAACATTCCCTGTCAAAATCACTGACCTCTATAAATAATGAATAGATGTTAAATCCAAGATTAGAAAGGTGTTTACCTCCTAAGGGAAAATAGTATACTAAAGTCACATCTTCTATTTACTCTGTTATGACGAGTCGGTAAGTCAGGAAACATTTTGATGTCAAGTACATTGAGTTATGCTTTTATACTCAGCCTAAATCCAGTGTATGAATGTGGTAATATTTCAAAATGAAAGGGAGACTGTATCATGAATAAACCAAAAGTTTATTTTTTTATTTATATCCAAGAATAGTGTCTCATTCAAGGCAGTTAAAACCTCAGCAGTAATGGTAAGGCAAATATTTTTGCATTATTCGTCTAAAGGTCTAGATATAATTACATTTCCCAAAAGCATGCTTTTACAGCAATGCAAGTTTCGAGTAACAGTGAGTAAATGACTACTTTTCATTTTTAAACTTTTCATTTGGGGTTACTCCACCCCAATATTAAAATTTTGCCATTAGTCACTTACCCCCATGTCGTTCCAGATCCATAAAAGCTTTGTTTATCTTTGGAACGCAAATTAAGATATTTTGGTTGAAAACTGAGAAGCAAGTATTAAGTGTATTAAATAACACTGTCAGGGTATAGAAAAGTATGAAAGACATTGTCTGAATATTCCATCTGCCATCAAAGGTTCAACCATTGTTGGGACACACAGATGCACCAACACAGTCTCACGACCAATTCATACGTATTCGTACGAGGTGGAAAATTCGTGCTAATTTCAACCTCATTTGTAAAATTTTGTACGATTTGTCTAAACAGCAGTCATGATTGACACAGTGTATGTTATGTGTGTCCAGCGGAAAGTCATTATTTTTGTTTTATTTCCATGCAAAAAGTATTCTTTTCACTTCGTAACATTACGGTTGAGCCACTGACTGCAGATGGAGGATTCAGACTATGTCTTTCATACCTTAGACCTTGACAGTGTTGCTTACTTGGCAGTCAGTGGAACAGTCATAAGCCTCCCTGTTTTCATCCATAAAATCTTAAATTGTGTTCCGAGGACAAACAAAGCTTCTATGGGTTTGGAAGAACATGGAGGTAAGGGATTGATGCCAAAATTTCATTTTATGGTGGTGTATCCCTTTAAAGTCAGATTTTAACATTCCATTTTAATTTATGCAAGTAAATTTTGAAAGCAACTATTAATTATGCAACACTGACTGTAGTTCCAGCCTTTGTGTTTCCAACATTGCCCTGAAGAATGCAATTTGTGAGAGGGGAAATGCATTATAGATAATGTAGTATTTCATATCAGAGAAAGCCATCATGGGATGCACAATACCTATTACAAACAAAAGCAATTGCATGATACTACATAATCTACCAGAACAAATAAACCAGGGACAGTGACCCGCCTGAGCTATTGATATTAAATTCATAACGGAGCCAGTGTGTGCAGAAAATGTTTATAATGTATGAAATTAACTAACATAATTTATAATATGCAGAGCTGCACATTGATTCCACTTTGGTGGAATGTTCTGGAGTATAGTATGTTAAGACAATAACACTGGCGCTATCTGTCATTAGGTCAGAGGAAAAATAATAATATAATCATATTAAATTTAGATTTAGTTTCTAATAAAACACATTAATATTCTCTAGACTAATGAAATTGGAGCATATCTTATATGATCTGTGAAAGCTCAGGTTTAATTGTATTAACAAATCAGAGTCTACCATACAAGTTCCTCAGGTTCTATAAGCTTTTTTTTTGTTTGTTTCAGATGAAAACAATAATATGATATGATTTTGTTTCAATGCATCTAGGTTGAATCAAACCAGAACGAAGCCATATCACACCATTGTTATTTTGATTATACAACAATTAAATAAGAGTAATCTACATTTTTGAAGACAGAATTTCCAGTTACTTTGGTTTTATTTGCTGGACTGATGAAAATACAGTAGTTCCAAATAAGATCCTTTAATAAAGTGACTGTGCAAACACTAGGTACTTTGTTAGTGAAGATATTAGTAGGTTCAAGTGACAAACACCTCATCTTGAAACTACAGGTGCTGGTCATAAAATATCTTTGAAAATATTAATTATTCCAATTCATATTCAAATTTTCTGAGATACTGAATTTGGGGTTTTCATAAATTGTCAGTTATAATCATCAAAATTAAAAGAAATAAACACTTGAAATATATCAGTCTGTGTGGAATGAATGTATACATTATACTTCAATAGAATTAGTGAAATAAATCAACTTTTCAAAGATATTCTAATTATATGACCAGCACCTGTACAGTATATGCAACAAAACCAATAGAGACTTGTGTAGTGAAGGGTTTCCCTTCCCATGTAGCTCTTTCTGAAATACCTGATATAGCAGAAATCAAGATTTCAAAGATTGCCCTTGAATGAAATGTCACAGCATTGACCTTCTTTGGTGAAGTACACTCATCTCTATAGGGCCTATGTGCCCTTCTTCATAATCTGGAACATTTGAAAAAGAAGCTTCGCTGATTCAGTTTCTTCTAAGTGGAGCCTCTTGACTCCCCAAGCTCATCAATGCATTAAAGTGCAGAATTAAATCCCCACAATTATCATGCAATATTTGTGTAGTTTTTGAGGAACAGTAGTTGATTGATGAAAGATGATTGCTGCACTTGAACCAGCTGGGCCCTTAGTCCGGGGTTCAGGAAGGTGGGGGTGAAGTGTAACCAGGAAAGCACCTCTAGAGAGACAGAATGCTCTTCTATCCACCTACACGAACACCAGACCTAAAGACAATCAAAAAAGTCCCATCTGTATTTGTTGTTAGCGTGTTACTATGTGATTGCTACTTTTTCCCTTTCCCTTTTTTTTCATAAACTCATAATTGACAGATAAAATTTCAATTTCTAGATTAAATGTCACAATGATCTTTTTTATTGTTTTATTCTGTGGCAGAAACAGGCTTCCATCGTGTATATATATATATATATATATATATATATATATATACATCAAACACATATGATATTAGAAATCTTACTTTTTCTTTATCTTTTTTTTTTGTAGAAAAAGAAATTTTGAAACTTTCTCCGGCTTGAAGCTCCCTCTTAAATACTTAATTTCAAAGAATTGAAAAAGCTTGTCAGTGGAAATAACTGTGAAGTATTTTTCATATCTCCACCACAGTCCAACACACAGTTTCAGACTTCACATAAGAAATGCAAACAGTCATTACATCCTTAATGCATCAAACGCAAGCTATTAGTGACCCTACAGAATTTTGAACAATGTCTGTATATTTAACCTACCATGTATTGAGCAGATCAATATTTGTCTCCTCTCAATGTTAAATGCAATTTTTTCCTGCATTAAATGATGGGATTGTTGAAAGGTAAAGCCGTGCAACTCAGCTCTGACGAGGTCCTGGAAATGTTCTTTGCCAGGCTGCTGAATAATACATGTTTAAATGCTTCATGCAGAAGGATGACCCCGGGTGTCCCTTCATCACGAGCCTCCTGCAACCACATAATTACAAAGTGCCTATCACAGCAGCTGGGTCCAGCATAATGAAATGTTGTGCAGCACTAAACTGTGAGTAATTGTCTTTCCTGGGGAAAAGGAAAAGAGTTTGAGTTTGATTTCTGGGTTCAATACCTTATAGGGCTTTTGACAATTAAAGGGACCATTCACCCAAAAAATATAATTCATCATTCTGGCAACTAACCCTCATGCTGTTTCATATCTGCAAGACATTATTTTGGGAAACACACACAAAAAACAGGATTCTTACTTGTTTGGGAACTGTCCATTTAAATGATTAACACTGGGTCATTTTAAACTCTAGGTCAGCATAATCCTGGGTCATGTTTTGTAGTCTTTTAGGCAGTTCAAGAGATTGATTGGACAAACACAGCATGCAGCTCGGGCTCCGCCAGGGGGCACTCCATCCAACACACATCACCACTGACTCACAGACTGTTATCCGGACTACACTACCCAGCAGCCATTGCACCATCACACCACCACTTGATCACATACACCTGCACCTCATTATCCACACCTACGCTCTCATTAACACCTGCATATTAGTCAGATTCTCACTCCAGATCTTTGCGAAGTCATGTCTTTTCTTGTGCTGCATTTCTGAGCGTTCCTACCCGTGGTTATTTTCCCTGTTTTCTACTTTGGACTGTACATCTGGATTGTGATTGTTTGCTGCCTGCCTTGAAACCTGCTGGTGTTCCTCGACCTTGATTCTGCTTAATCCCCATTGCTCTGTTGGCCGGTATTTTAGAATCTGCCTGTTTTACCTTGAATAAAGCTTGCAAATGGATCCGAACGTCTCTGCTCCAATGTTATAGATGACTTTGCCACAAAAGGATCATCCTCATTAGATGGAGGGCTCCGCCAGACCCAGCGCTCAGGTTGGCCGTCAAAATGACTACTACTCCAAAGCCACAGTCCAAGACGGTCGCCACTCTAGAGTCACAGCACCAACCTAGGATGGCCGCCAACCTAGAGCCCCTGCATAAAATGGCCGCTAACCCAGAGCCTCTGCACAGGATGGCTGCCACACCAAAGCCTTTAGCCTTTGCTGAGTTCAAGCCACAGTCTCTAGCCAGGATGCTACTCCAGTGTTTAACAGCATCAAGGATGTCACACTTGGAGACGCCTGGGCTTTCAGAGGGCGTGTGAGGCTGGTGTCCAGCGTGGTGGTCTCTCCAGGGCCCTAGCGCAGGCCACCGCAGACGCTATACCCCTCTCCTCGGTGCTTCCTGTCATGGCCGTCTCCCTGAAGAGTGTGTGGGCCACACATTGTGCTCCAGGGGTCCTACCTCTCCACAAGCTCTAACATTAAAAGCTCTAATTTACACTAAGAAAACAGTTCACCTTGTCTTTAACAATACATGGAATATTGCCTGTAGGCTATTTGCTGATATTTTTTGTCTAAAACAGCTTATCATATTCCACAAGCATAACCTTCATTTTATTAGTCATTTCGAGTTCTTTGTCAGCTCTTTGAAGGTGTAATACACAGCAGCCAGTTTCACAGTTTACCGAGGTCAAAAAGCGCTCATTATTGTGTGACAGTCCAAGAGCATGACATGGAATATGGCAGAGTAATAAAGGCAAGGCTGCCACTGACTGGTATAAGTCACAGAGAGCAAGCTGTTTGCATTCTTATTATCAGACAGCTTCATATACACCTCAGCTTTATCGCGCTCCTTGATAATAGAGTTTTCCCAGGGAAGAATCAGTGTGGCAGAACTACTGAAGATGATATACCTTGTGAGAATAAATGAAAGTCACTGAACAGATGTGAAATAAATGAAGTTCCATGGCAACATAAATGCTTTATTACATGAGTTAACCTTTAAATGGGCTTCAGAAAATGCATGTGTTAGACTCTGCAAATAGCATAATGCTATTCTGAAACATCACCCAACATGTTGGGATTTATAAAGGAAAGGCCCTCTGGGTGTCAATTTGTTTAAATAAATCAAAATAAAAAGACAAATGCATCTTTCAAATATGGCAATTTGCTTAATGGGTTTAAACGGAGCTGGCATTTCTCTCTTTATTTGGATGCAGATGACTGGCATCATATATTCAGTGTTGCTCCAGGGGATATGAGCTCAGTCATTTAATATAAAACTCTTGCTCTCTCTGTCTCTTTGTTCTAGAGAGACATAGTTAGTGTTGATATAAATCATTGAGCACTAATGAATACTTAGCATTGCTCTCAAAACCTTTTTATTTTTTTTACCATGCACACTTCCTTTGGCAGGATATAATCCAGTCATGGGCACTGATCAGAATCCAGCAGCTCTCCATCTCCAACAGGATAATGATTGTAAAAAAAAATAAAATTAATGATCTAAAACTTAAATGTAATTTATTTATTTTATACAACTAATAAGCTGCAGGCAAAGTCAGAAATTAACTGGCTAAGCAGAGTTGAATTTCCTAAGCATTAGGAATTAATTATTTATTTAGCCTACCCTTTATGAAGATGTAATTTTCATACAGACTTACTGTTAAACGTTATTTGAAGTTGCACAACATTAATTAGTTAACATATAGACTTCTATAAAGAATTTATTAGGCCTACCTCAAAATTACATCAACATAAAGAAAATCTGTGGAAATATTATATTAAATAATATGCATGTGTATAGCCCTAAAATGGATATGAACTAAGGACAAATTGTGGTATGAAAATCTAAACTTAATGTTTTCTTAATTTTGGCAATAAATGCTCCTTTACTCTGGGAGGTCCTGGATGGTTATGAAGCCATCCAGTGGAACAACAGTGCCACCTTCAGGTCATTTAGTGTAAGAACAGTTAACCTGAAAAATGTGAACCCAGCAAAACAGTTATTTAAATGTACGCAAAAAGGAGAGAAAAGTGTAGTAAGTGTATCATGCAACGGCGTTTTTGTAGTGTATTAAAAAGTGTTAAATAAGAAAGCTACAGTGCCCCCCAAAGGAATGTCGACTGAGTGTGTGAGCTGATGTTAAGATCAAAAGTTGTTCCTGTTCAGACTTTTAATAAATTTCGTGATATTGAGTGGTTTCCGCGAGTTCTCGTCCCACTAACATGAAGCGGCCGCTCGGACGCAATATGCCTCAATTCCGGTGGCCTTCTCTCAATCCGGGTCATTTGCATGTGCACTATACTAAACATACAACTTTAATTACAAAGATTTAAATCCTTGAAACATTTCGACTTTAATCTCGTAATATTTCGACTTTAATCTCAAAATATTACGACTTTAATCTCGTAGTTTTAGATTTTTTTTTTTTGGTGGCGCTAAAACGCCGTCGTAGTATCCATACACTTCCTACAAAAACGGTATACAGAGCATTACAATAATCCAGTTGAGAAAAAGTAAAAGCCCGAATTTGGTTTCAAACCAAAAAATAAGTTTCATATCCTTTCCAGCAGGGGCGCGACAGAAGCACGAGCTGGTCTCGTGACAGCGGAAGTGCAATGCGTCTGCGTCACTAGAGCACGCGCAACTTCCGTCTGGTTCAAAAAGATTTTGCACTCTTTTTTTATTTGGTAAAGTAAAGCTAATCTTCCATCCGTGGCTGTCGAGATAGTGACCCAGTATGGACATCCAGAGTAAGTCGTCATGCTTTACACCAGTCCTGTGTTTGTTTATTGATATTTTGGATCAGTTTGTGGAGACGTAAATGCGTAAATGTGGCTGTGCTAATGTGACCGGTAGAATACAGCAGAAAGACATGTGTTTGATCGGCTTTATAACAAATTCTACATTATTAGTTTATGCGGGTATTTTATATTTACAGTAAAAACATTAACAAAAAAAAAAAAACACATTTAAAATTGTAGTGAATTGTAAATGTTCTTAACTGTCCGCACATAGCGTTAGCTGTTAAAAGCAAGTTTAGGCTTTAGATGGTAATTCGCAAGAAGTATTAAATATATAACTCACTGACCATTTTTATTATGTCTAACAACAGGCATTGAACCAATGACACTCGGCTCTCCAACCTCCCCCAAGCCTGGGGCACAGTTTTTACCTGGGTTTCTGATGGGAGACCTGCCAGCTCCTGTCACACCTCAGCCCAGGTCTTTTGGGTTGACAGGAGGTGGGGCAGAAACAAGGTCTCCTCTTCTGGCTGGTAAACATGATCCTTTTACTGCGTTTTGCTAAAACCATAAGGAAATCTGAATATGTTGACATTTGATGCTCTCCTACTTTAGGTTGGTCTCCTCCACAGCCGGTAGTCCCAACGCCTAAAGACAAGAGCGGCGCCCCTCCAGTCAGAAGCATCTATGATGACCTCAATGGCTCTGCTGTGGGAATGTCACCACTCGCTGCTCGCAAACAAGTGAGACAATTAAATGCCTTAATTTGAGTTTAAAGCACATGTCCTGTGTTCATAGAGGGACATGCAGTTACATTTAATAGCTAATTTATTTAGAATTTGTTTTCATTACAATCAGTTATTATTTATCATACAAAAAGAAATTGATTGACTTTCAAAGTCATTAGTTAGTAATGGGACCAGGTGCATAAACATAGCCACTGTGTTAACACTGTGCATTTATTTTTTTGCAATCATATTAGACCATTGTTATTGTGTAACCTTGTCCTAACTGTAATGAATATGGAGTATGTAAAGTATGGGGTATGTATGTATGAACAACAACCATAGGCACGTATCCAAAGTTAGTAATTTGCATAAGAACCATCTTCATAAAAGGGACATCTTCATGTTTTTATTGAGATTTTGTCCATAGATTATAAATTTGTTTTTCACAGCCATTTGCTGGAGTACATACACCACTGTCTGGTCTACCAGGGACACCAGGAACAGGTTAAAAAACAAAAAACACACACACATATATATATATATTTTTTTTTATATATAAATTACTTATTATCGAATGAGGTGTTCTCTCAAAAAAATAGATGATTTAGTTTCTATTCTTGTCCTATAGTTTCTAATTTGTTTAGCCCCGTGGGGCAGCAAAGGAAAACAACACTTTCCCCTGCTCAAGTAGATCCGTTCTTCACACAAGGAGATGCTCTGTCTTCAGAAGACCAGCTAGATGACACCTGGGTCACAGTTTTTGGGTGAGTTTAGATTATTTATTTGTTCAGTAATGCAGATGTGATGTGTCAGGTTTTATGGTGTCCACTTCTACATGTGGCATGAATTATTATTATTTTTTTTGCACACAGATTCCCTCCAGCATCAGCATCGTACATCCTGTTACAGTTTGCACAGTATGGGAACATATTAAAACACGTGGTTAGTACAGGCAAAATTTAATCACCGCAGTCTGTTTTATGTAAGATTTGTATTCTATAGAAATGTCTTTCTTTTGTTTACAGATGTCTAACTCAGGCAACTGGATGCACGTTCAGTATCAGTCTAAACTGCAGGCACGTAAAGCTCTCAGCAAAGATGGAAAGATATTTGGAGAAGCCATAATGATTGGCGTCAAACCTTGTATCGATAAGGTGAGAAGCACAAAAGTGATATTTCTATTGGATGTGATTGTAACAATGTTACATTGTGTTTTATTTATTTATTTATTTTCCCCGCAGAGTGTAATGGAGAGTTCAGAAAAAAGCAGTGCTTCCAGTTCTGTGTTCACACCCCCGGTGAAGGCTCCCGGCACCCCCAGTCACCCTCTATCAACTCCCCGATCTGTCATGAGACCCCTCAGCGCTGCTTACAAGGCATCCAGCAGTGACTACCAGGTATGGTTGATCAGTAACTTTGCACCCTCACGCTGCTCTTCAAACCACACAAATAGTAACGAACAAATTATTTGAACTAAAATAATAAACATAAATAATTTAAACATTTAGTAATGCTGAGATTTGTGTAAAAATGAGCCATTTAAGAATGGTGGAGCATATTATGAAACCACACATGCAAACCCAAAGGTTATCATAAAGGATTTCAGATTTGGGCGTAAATATGAATAAATAAAATTATGATTATTATTATTATTATTATTATGGCAATAATTATAAAATAACTTTCTTTTGACAGCAGAATCTAACCAAACCATTTCTTATTTGTCAAAATATTATTTTGAATAATGGAAACGGTGTAAATATATCTTTAATAGAATTTAGATTTTTACAAATGTCATTTTAAATGGGCATCAAACTAAAATGTGCTGTAAAGAATCATTTAAAAAACAGAATGTTTGAAGTGCTTGCTTTTTGTTTTGTTCTGATTCATAGGTTGTATCAGATCAACAGACACCAAAAAAGGATGACAGTTTTGTATCGAAAGCAATGGAGTATATGTTTGGATGGTAATGTTTCACTCAAAGAGTCCTGATGAAGAAGCTCTGAGACCATCAACAGCCTCTGACGTGTTGACATTGCTCTAAAAACTGACATTGGGTTTTCTTGAGCACAAGAACTGAGTGAATACAAAAGCACTTTATGTTTACGTTTGCCGACTAATTAACTTTGCGTGCTGTTTTACGGAAGATGGACTCGTGAGTGTTTCACATGGACTGATTTCAGCTGCTGGGTTTGGAGTTGCGTGTTTTGAAGTTATTCCCTCCTGTCTGTCATTAAAATCATTCAGATTTAACTTAATCATAAGCATTAAGTGTTTCAGGGCTTAACAAATGCGCCAAAAGGAAGTTTTGTTGGATATCCAAATCATGACACGCTCCTTTGTGGGACTGCGGGACTATTGTAGTAAATCTGAAAGTGTTGCTTGAAATGCATGGTTATGATCAGCTTTCTGGGTTTATGTATAAGAATGGTTCATATAAGAATATCATTGACACGTACAGCTTTTTGAGATCAAGGCCTTAATCTAGGATTTATTCATTTGGGTTATGTAACTGTTTTTAGGCATTTTGTGGGTTTTCACTAACTTTATCAATTATTTTAATAGGACAGAATCCATTTTTTAGAAATGTCTGAATTTAAAAATGCCATTTCTCTTTAATAAACATTGTCTGATGAGAAACTAGTTTGTTTCTGTAGTTATGTATTAACTAGGCATGATGAGGCTATAACTAAAATTGAATGAAAACAGCTCCTCCAGATCCATATTTTTGCTCTTTTAAAAAAAACAAAAATCTGGAAAAAGAAAAAAAAAAACCCTCCTTCAATTTAAAACAAATGAGCAAATTTCTAGCTGAAGATTTGGCTTTAGTTGTATTTTATGAGTAAGAAGCTGATTATTGCATGTCATAAGTTAATGAGCATCTGGTGATTGTTTTTCCCCTTAAATGCAGCTTATTTCCAAAATGGTCAAACAAATATAATGAATATGTGTTTGATCAGTTTATTTTTTTGTCTTTGAGGACTTAAGACTTTACTTTGAAAGTATCAAGAGACTGCTCACAGTCTTGACCTTGTCACAGTCTTCATGTGGGTGGATTCAGTGGGTTTGGATTAAATGAAACACTTAAAGTGATTTTTGTAGTTATGTTCTTACATCTATTCTCACTAAATTGCAATTCACAAATCAAATTGCAAATCCAGTGAATAAATAAATTGCCATTTTTTCCGCTGAAATTAAACTTGATTTAATCCCACCTAACATTACACTTTTTATTTTATACTTTAATTATACTATATATACTTTAATTTTACATGCAATCTACAAACTAATGTAGAAGCAACATAAAGATATCAGATACAGGTATATTTTAAATATTTGTTTAGGGCATCTTTTTTATGACTGAATTATCACTGATCTTAACAAAATATGAGAAATGATACAAAATGCACGTTATTTTGTAAATTAGTACTGTCCTCGGTATAAGATATTTTACAAACAAGATGTTTACATGTAGTCCACATGACAAAAAAATTGCAAAAATGTATTAAAATAACCCCTCTCAAAAGTTTGTTAGGTACAGTTCTTAATACTGTGTGTGGTTACCTGATGATTTACAACTTTTTTTTTTTGTGACTCTTGTTCATGAGTTCCTTGTTTGTCCTGGACAGTTACAGTAAACTTAGCATTGTTCCTCCATGTCCTGTAGATTCTTCAGTTTTCCAGCATCTTTTGGATATTTGAACCCTTGCCAACAGTGACTGTATGGTTTTGAGATTCATCTTTTCACACTGAGGACAGTTTAGGGACTCAAACACAACTATTAAAAAAGGTTCAAACATTCACTACTGCTCCTGAAGGAAACAAGATGCATTAAGTTTGTTTTGTGGACTATATGTAAACCTCATTTGTGTAAAATATCTTACCCAGGACAGTACTAATTTAAAAAAACAACATGCAGGTTGTATTATTTCATCTGTTTAAGATTTTTCACAGATTCTGCAAGGGGTTTACATACTTCACCTTGCCATACTTCAACATTACAGCTTAATTGAGAGAGATACATTTTAACATTTATTAGACTTTTGAAAAATAACTTATATTTTAAGTCAACTTAAACAATCTTCTCAAACCCTTAATAATATTATATTTACCTGTGCCTTTCAAGCAAGTAGGAAATATGGAATAAACAAAAGCGATAGTACTGTACCTGTACAGTAAAGGTATACAAGTTATTTTCTGATTTTTGAATTATTTTAAATTTAATTAATTTTAAATGTAATTCGACCATAATGTAAATCTATATCAAACTTAAAAACAAACAAATTCTTAATAAAACCAATTCTTCAATAATAAATGCCTTACTACACTGCTGTATAATATATATCAGTTATAGAAAAACTTGTTGCTGTTAAATAGAAACTCTGGATTAAAAACCCTCTGGCAATGTGAGAGCAAGGTAGCAGTCTAAATGCCTTCTTAAAAAAAAGATTGTAGCTATACAGCTATTTGTGTGTTGTTCACATGTAGAAGGCTGGTACGTTTGTTAACTATACTCTTGCTTGGGGTTTTTAGGGCCTCAGGGCTTGTCCAAAAAATCCTATAAAGCTGCAGCATTTACTTCAACGTAAAATAAATTCAAATTAATTTCATATTGGGTGAGATGTGCAAATGAGAACAAATTTGGTTTGCATTGCTGAAACCCTTTCACAGCTCAGCATATTGAGTACATTTACAGAGTTATTGATTTTGTGTCTGCTTACCTTATTTCTGCTACATTCTGTTTTCAAATGTGTCACGTATAATAGAATCCAATATGTAATTTTTGGCTCCAAGTAATTTGTAACTTCATGTGAACTTTGGCCTTTGTTATAGATTATTTTTTTGAGCTTTGATTCGAGACTCAAAGGTTAGGACTTGTAGGTGGAGCATTTTTATGCACTGGACTCTTTCGTTGACCTTCTAAATGACCCTGAGACTTGTTTCAGGTGTCTGAACCTCGCTCTGATCAGGCAGTGGAGGTCAGGTAGGGTAGCCAGCTGGATCCCAGATCAGACACATGGCTGAGTGCTTGCTGAAGGTGACACTGAGCGGGTCTCTGGAGGTGAGGCTGACCCTTGCTGTCAGAGGCTGCCAGTGCACAGCTCAGGTGATATGCTCAGAGATGCACGCTACCCCCGGGCCTGCTTCAGATATAATCCATCCTGATTACTGCTGCTTTTCCACCGGAGGCATGATTTAACTAACCTTGAAACAGGCTTATTTTTGTGGCATGTTGTTTGTGGCTTTTTTTCCCCGCCATGCATAAATAAAGGTGTAGTGGTTGGTATACTGTTGAAGCTGTCAGGGTTTCATTGACCTCACAGGACATTATAGGCCACTCAGAACACAAAATTAAACGTCTGTTTTTCAGAGTAAATGTTTCCTGAATAAATAGCAAATAAAAAGTACTGCCATTTTGTAGTCTCTTCTAAAAATATTTGTATGTGTAGATCCCTTCAGACTTAAATTTTCACCGAAACATTCACATTTTAGTAACAAATGAACTCGTTGTTTTCCTGAGAAGCGTTTAATCTTGTTTTGGATGTGCTGCAATGTAAGAGAGCAGCCACACGTTCATGCATTTTTTTCCTAGCTTGAACCTGTAGTGAGTTTAGCGAAAGTATGCCACTGACCGCTAGATGGCAGCGTGTTCATTCGCTGCTACGTTTTTATTTATTTATTTTTTTAAATTTTTGTTAAGATGTAGTAATGTGGATGAAGGTAAGCAAGCATACCGGTGTTGCTGAGTTAAATATCCAGCTTAACTAAGATAAAGTTAACTGATCTTCTGTTAAACACAAACATACATACATACATAAGGCTTTACTTATTATAATGTTGAATTTTAAATTGTGAATCACAGCAATCATTTTTACACTGTATAATTATGCTATTATAGTCCTATGTCACTTGTGTTATTCATAATGATAATTTATAATTATCACCTTACTATGTATATTATAGTATAATTGTATAATATATAATACATATTAAAGTAACATTTGACATTCTGCCTTATAATCCTCAATAATAAAAATTATAATGTCATTAATAGTGATCATTTATAATTCTCAATTTCAGAAAAGTTGGGATGTTTTGTGAAATGCCATAAAATCAAGCATATGTTATTTGTCCAATCTCTTTAACCTTTATTTAATTAACTCAAATACTCTGGGGGCGGGGGGCTTTTTAAGTTGCATTTCATAATGTAGCAGCCTTATGTGATAAATAAAAACAGTTTTCCTTTGTACTCCAGAGCCCATGTGGCTATATTTGACACCGCAGCATGAAGGTTTCTCATGCTATGGCATCTGAGGACTCAAAGGTCACAAACATTCAACCGAGGTGTTTTGCTTTGGTGTATAGATACTGGAATTTTTTTTCATTGTATGGAAGTTGGTTAACTCTTTTCAAACAGTTTACCATTTCACTTTTATTATTCCCAACTTTTGTGTGTTACAGCCATTCGAATTAAAAATAGTAATTTTAATAAGAATTTGATTACCAGTGGATCTGAAGATTCTCTAAAAAAGTATTCATTCTTCATTTTACACGAGCTTGTTAAATGTCCAGGGATTTTTAGTAATGAATTGAGCAATGTTTTGTTTGTGCCTGAAGATGTGATGGATGCAAATATAATGATTTTCAAAAGTGCACTGCCATGATTTGCCCAGCTGACGTTATTAATTGAGTACCTGCAGTAGTACAATGGTTCCATTTTAAACCTCATCAGTCGACTGGCTTCCTGGCCCTGATGCAGCATCAGACATAAACATCCTGCTTTGATAGGTACATGCAGCCTAATTCAAAACACGTCAGGATGCAGGCCCTCTTAGTCACTGTGTAATCTTATATTAAAGAGATCAGGAAGGAATTAAGGGAGACCTTGGCTGTGCAATAGGATTTATGCAGGTCCTATTATACTTATTAATTTATAGTTTTAATTAAATTCTGGAAATACAGCACTGCAGGAAAGTAACCTGTTATTGGATAATCTAGGTGTGTAGACTCGCAGGGCAGGGTGCATATCAATAGTGAAAGGCCACAGCAGTATGGACTCTTTAATGAGTGGGATAGGGGAAGAGGAGAGCCACCGTGCAATGAAATGCTTCTTTATTTGGCACACAATGGTATAAAGGCCGGAAAAATCAATGATAATATCTCCCGATTACAATCATCAAGGTTTACTTCTCTTTCAAAATGATTCTTATCAATTGCCTTGGGAGCAACAGCTTGTGTGAAGGATCAATACTACGCTGGTGCTGTGGTTTTACTTAATGCATTCAGCCCTGGGCATTTGGTGCAGATGTGTGAGTGAACGCAAGGCTTTCCTGCCGCATTAAAATAGTACCGCTTTCATTTGACTCTAAGGAGATCAGAATAAGGATGGAGGTCCTTCATGTGAAGCGTTCTCATTCCGGATCACATTCAGACATGATCTAATTATTCTTCAAGAGCTGCTCCATGATTGCTGATGGTGGTAATGAGGGCTTCCTCCTCAAGTTCCCAGTGTGGAGAGGGAATGAGAGTCAAGAACACTGGGTTTTTTTTTAATCAATATTTTTGGTCTAGTTTTTATTTAAACAAATATATACAGCAAATAAGATCAATTCATTTAACCACAGTTTTATAATATAAAAAAATAATGTTTTCCATTGGATGTTTGTAAAGTCTAATATAAAATAATAACTCTTCTATTCTGATATAAAAAGTCTTCAAAGTCAATAAAGTATAACAATAATATTAACAATACTACTACTACTAATAAAAAATGTTCATAAGATATTAAAACTTATTTTTAAATTATTTGCTGTCAATAATAAAACTGATGATAATGATAGTTTTGTTATTAATAAAAATATTATTAGCGTTATTTTGTTTTTATACTACGGGGCCGTTGAATGCTTGAATCTAATTGGCTGACGAACGTTCTGAGGTGTGCATTTATTTTCAGAGAAACGCACGGAGAACGTAGTTCCAGGCAGCTCTCTTCACCGCATTACAGTTCGATATCACTTCGCATATTTAACTGTAATAATCACACGTCCTTGCACACGCACACCACGGTTACACACTCACACAAAACGTGTTGTCAGCGCTGCCCTGATGATTTTATTAGCCTAGTGTTGCAACTTAAAGGCTACACATGACATTTCTCACTAGCGAGGTAATAACAGCGCTGCATCTTAAAGCAGACTTAAGGCCTGTACACACCGGGACGAATATCGCACGCGTATTTCCTTAGCGTTTTTCGTGACGTTTTTCGCCAGAAT
>JAUMHP010000057.1:6861700-6893953 GCA_032361065.1 Enteromius trimaculatus
CGTCGTGACCGCATCACCACCTCGGGTGTGCATTATTTTTCTAATAATTCAACGGCCTGTCGTCAATTATTCCTTACATATTATATAATATATAACTATCATTAATAATAGTTGTTATAGTTTATTTATTGTAGTTATTATTAGAAATATATTATGTATTATTCGAAATATTTAAAAATAATATTTACCAGTAATAATTATCACTTACTAATTATTAATGAATACATTTTTTAATTGTATTTTGACTATACACATGTACATATAAATTTCCATGTAACAGAGAAAATGCACACACACACGCGCACACACACACACACACACAAAAGGCTTGTCAGTATTTTACAATATTATACAATGTTTGCTAATTTTACCCCCCTTTTAATGTCTTTTAAACACATTTCCTATTCCGCTACAATTTAAAAGGTCCCCAAACTCCATCAAGAAATATGTATTTGTCTCTTTATGTGTTAGACTTTGTAACATTGTTACATCATACTTAATAAATATGATTATTATTATCATTTTTATTGTTAAATGTATTGCTAGATTTTGCTTAAAAAAAGAAGTTTAAAAGTTTTTAGGGTTTATGGGCTAACATGAACTGACAGAAGTGAGGTGGGCATCACACAGGAGGTGAGAGAGTTTGAATTACAGCTCACAGAACCTCTGTGGCCCTGTCAGCCCTGTTCAGACTCCACTGAATGATACAGCATGATGCCTTTAAAAAAATGGCCTAACCACTGCATGCAGGTTAAGCCATGCGCAAACATCAGCGGACTTTATCAGCGCACACATTGGCTGCTGAACGGTGCTCCTGAACCAGGGCCCTGCACAGAGATTCCTCTCAGGTGTTTGCAGGGACCATGATATGATGGGACTGGAATGTGAATGAAGTGTCACGTAGCAGGATTATGCTCTGATGTTGACAGCCACGGATACAGAGAGCATTGTTATTTTGAGAGGAGATAGTGCCAAACTTGGCTGCAGGTTTTTGACTTGCTTTTGTTTGTTGACGTAGTGTTAAGAAAAGTAGATCACTTCAACTAAGCTACAGTTAACCTACATTACTACACAGATTTAGACAATGCTTGATTCCGTCACAGCATTTTGATAAAGATTTGCGAAGTGTTGCAGTGCATCACTTTATAACTGACTGCTTATATAGAAAACTGAAAGTCTCTTACATAGCTGTGCTTTTTGTTTAGTCTCACTACAAGTAAACGGAAAGTAAAATGTTTTTTGTTTGGAAACAAAACAAAAATTTTGTACAATTTACAAGTATTTTAATATTTTTTTACTTCCAAAATTAACTTTTTAATCTAATGTTACCGTTTGTAATTGTTTATCTATTTTAAAAATTTATAATTGTTTGTAATTTACATTTCTTTTGTAAATAGCTGCATAAAGAATATTGTGTACAGTCAGCTGGTTATTTTGGCAAAATATGGCATCCAAGTAAAAAAAATCATCTTTTGTTTCTTTTTTTAATGGCCATTTAAAAAAAAAAACAACAACCAAAAAAAACAATTAGCTTTTTTTTTTTGGCAGTATCAAGGTTATAATTTTATACTGTTTGCATTTGTTGTTACATGTTATATGATGTGTGTTGTATATTAAATATATTAATTAAACATATTTGATGTTTTCTAAAAGTCGTTTATCTCATAGTAGATGTATTACCAGTGAATTAATTTTATTTATGTATTTATTTATTTAGTGAATGTTTTGCAAATAACATAATTTCAAGAGGATCGCTGGACGAATTAATCATTCACGGCTGGCATCTCATCTAATCAATTCCCTCGTCAATTCGTACCCTATCATATTAATTCCTCCACGCTATAAATATCTCCGCTTTCCTTTCTTTCGCATCTCGCTTTCGTGCATCCGTCCTCCACCCCATCTCCGCCTTTTCCTTTTCCTCCGGGGGGCAGACGGAGACTGAGCCGAACGCCTAACTCTTTCAAATTCAAATTCAAATTTTATTTGTCACATACACATTCATACACAGTATGATATGCAGTGAAATGCTTACACAATTGCTTAGACCTTAAAATAAGAGATTATGAATAAGATTTCACTAAGAATGAAAGAGTTAAAGTTAAAATAAAAAGTAAAATAAAGTAAAATTTTAATTAAATAAAATAAATAGCTGCACATGTACAAAATACACAATATAAGAAATATAAGAAATACAGAAAATACAGTTGAGCAAGGCAGATAAATAAAATGTATCTCTTGAAACTCTTAATCTCTTGCCCTTGCTAAGGTTCAAACCATTAGGGTTCGGAGTCCGCCGTTCACCCGGCTTGCTCCCCGGACAGCACACTAAATTCGCCATTTTATTTTATTAATAAGGAAGCGTGAACTCTTGAATTTTTTTATTGTACTGACTCCTTTGAAACTCCTGTTCGAAAACTTTCTCAGCACAACTGAGCACCATAGAACAAAGCTGGTAAACTTCAAATCACATACTGTGCCAGCAGAGCAACTGGCATTGAATAGAAATGCAAGCAGATGGCTCTCTTCAGGTATTACAGACATCCCTGGTGCCATTTATTTCTTTGGTGAAAATTTAAGTAGGAAAGAAAGAGTGCACATTAAACAAAAGCTTTAAGCTTAAGAAGATTTTCTTTGCTGATAAAAATACTTTTGTTTTAATTCTACTGATTGATTTGTTCATCTATTTACTTAATAATTGTGCTCTAGTTCATTGTTCTGTCCCTCTAGTACAAGATTAGTTTAAATAGCATTTAAACATTTTATAATATGAAGATATGCTGGTGATGATGGAGCTCAAAGTTCTGAGTCATTTACACTCCACACATTAAAACTCCATATTCTCAGTCACATTAATGAGTGAAAGTACCAAACAAGTTGAGTCAGAAAGGCTGATCCCTTCTTAATGTCAAAAGCTTCAAATGTCAACGCTCACCCCTCCTGAGCTTCCCCATTTATCTCCATCTCAGCAGCCTCTCGTTCCTGTCACAAGAATGGCTGCAAGATACTGCTGAGTCCTGTCTTTATTCTGTGGAAAAAGTCGGCAAGGATAAAAGAATGAGAGGAAAGTGAGCAAGAATGGAAATAAACAAGTGGAAAGGAAAGAAATGGAGTTAGCAGGAAATGCAGAGAAGAACAATAACAAGAGATTATCGAAAGAACGAGAAAGAGATGAGCAGTGGCCATCTATTCAAGATTCCTGGGTCCCTCAGGCCTGTAACAATAAATGGGACACCACTGAGTCCTGCACTTTTTAGGAGTCTCTGTGTCTGTGAATGTGAAAGAGAGAGAGAGAGAAAGAAAGAAGAAGAAAATAGGAGCCTATTTTCTTGGTGGTTAGACCTCATGCTGTCATTGTGCACAAATTCAACATGCTGAGAGAAAGGAGTATACAAAAGAAGAGGAAAGCGATAACCACAGGTTGCGTGAACAAAGAGCAAAAGTATCAGTGGATCTGCAAAGGAAAGCAATAGGATGGTTTTCCAATTACATTCACTGCAGCATTCATCTCTATCTGAGTTTATGTAATTTCCGTTCATTGTTGGACACTGAACTGATAATGTGCATTGCGACCTCTGAGAACACAGCCTTATTTTTGTCTACAGTTCCAAAATCTTAAAAGCAGCCTCTGTTTTAGAGATTCTCGAATTTGCTCACAATGTTGTCAAGGTTTCTTGCATAAATGTGTGGGTTTTTGTTTTTAATTTTGGATATTTGGGAAGATAGTAATGAGTAGAAAATTGTATATATGCTCACTTATAATCAAAAGTTACGGTGGTATGATTTGTATCATAAATTAAAATAACTTTTTCTATTGTAATATATTTCAAATATAATTTATTCCTGTGGTGGCAAAACTATATTAAAGTATAGTAAATGAAATAAAAATCTAATACATTTTACAAGAATGGACTATTTAATTTTTTTTGGTCATACTTTATATTGTGTCCCTAGAGGCAGGGTTAGGTATAGGTCATTCATACAAATTCATACGAATTTAGCAAAAATATAAGCCACCTCAGAAAATGGGTACGAATTGCCATGGGACTGGGTTAGGAATCCCAGTGCAAGTACACATTGGTACGGAGTATCTACAGATGTAATGTTTGTGTAATTACACGTACGTAACAACCCTCAGAATGATATGTGTACGTACAAATGTGTAACAGGAATAACAGCACCTTTTGGTGAAGAATGTGTTACACTTTATATTAAGTATCATGTAAATAGCGGCCAGTAAGTTAGGCTTTACGTAAATTTTTGGTTGGTGTCCAGAATGTTACACTATAAATTAAGTGGACACTTCTTGAGGAGTTACAGTGCAAGTACATTGGTGTACAGTGGTGCATCAATACATACTGTTTGTTACAAAATGTGTAACAGGAATTTGTATAACTACGAGTAATTAGTGAAGTGAAAAAAGTGTTGTTAGCTATGTCCTGTTACTCATTGGTACTTACACATACCATTCTGAGGGTTGTTACAGTAGTGTGCTGTAGTATGGTTACTTACACACACATCTAGTTACTATGCAAGTGCACAGATTTTATGGAAACAATATAAAGTGGGACATTCTGAGAGAAAATATAGCCTAGTTAACAAGTTTTTTAAAAAATGTTTTATTCAAGAGTGGTTTCTTGGCTGACTTCTGACTTGACATAATCTGCATCATACATAGTCATACAAGTCAGCCAAGAAGCCGGAACTTGACGCTATTGTGGATGCGCATACACCTGTACCGGAAGTCAGTTATTTAGGTTATCTGCTTAAGAGGACATGTGATAATCCCCCAAAGGTGTATAGGTTAGTTTTCTGATGCACTACTCGTATATATATCTGATTTACGGAGCTTCAAAATCATAGTCACTATCCACCAGCATTACCAAGCTTGGAAAAGTCAAGAGAAATACATTGTAAAAAAAAACCCTCAGACTGTGTTCATCTGAAAGAAGTCACACCTAGGATGGATTGGGGGTGAGTAAAATATGCCGTAATTTTTTGGGTGAACTATTCATTTAATATATAAAAATACCATATATTATATACATAATAAACATACACATTACACACACATATTTTACGTACACAAAAAAACTAGTTTGACTTTACAAAGTTCCTTTACTTACATTTTAAACTCATATTACAATTCTGCATACTGTTCGTTACCTCAGGGCCAAGTTGCTGATAACTGAATTGTTGTTTTATGTAAATGTGTTCAGTCACACATTAATGTATTCATGGGTTGGTTTCCATAAAGTGTGTATGGTCTTGGTAGAGTGAGGATGGAACCTGTGATTGTTATAGTACGTAGTACATGAATTGGTTTGATTCCAAACCCCTACTTGCCATGATCTGACTTTAATATACACATTTTTTTACCATTGTCACTTCAATGGGAAATTGCACTATGTGGGAGTCTCTGATTGACACATCAGACTGCACTGGATGCAGGCAGCTGCGCCCTCTTACCAACCAGCTGCTCTCTAGTCCCTCCGCTGCTCATGGAGAAGGTCACAGTCCTCTACAATCCACATCTACAAGCGCTCCGAGCCTTCATTTATCTCCTTGGAGAAAGACCATTTGATGTGTCTGTGGTTTTTAAAGCTGTTACTTTCAAAACCTGAAAAACATTTTCAAAATGTTTCTTTCATCTGATAATTGTTTAGGTTACGAGACCGCCGGTGCTACAAGAAAGCACTGTACTCAGACAACAAACGCTAATGTTTATCAGATGAGATGAGAGGAAGTCTAAAAGAGTTTGTGCACTGATTTATGGGCTGACTTCAGATACGACATTATCTTTTCCCCTTTCTGATCACCTGAATGACAAGTGGCACTGACTCAGGGGAATGTGGACTCGTAGACTTCGCCCCAAAGTGTGCACACCTGCCAGAACCCTATCTGTAGCCAATCAGTCATATGTTCGTTCAGCCATAGTCGTCCTCAGTAAGGGCCCAAGCTCCTTTACAGACACGTACGAGAGGTGAGGAAGGGTGTTATGAAGAGCTTTAAAAACCAATATAATCAATTGATTTGGAGGAACAGCTATGAGAGAAGGAGAATTCATTCAGAAGCCAAAACGGCTGCCAGCTTTTGCTCTGTTTTGATTGGATGTGCAGCAGATGTTACGCTCCAAAATAAAATGTTTCTCTACATTGATTATGATTAAATGGTCTTTGTCCTGCGGTGTTATCATTTGGGGATGAGATTTCATAAAGCTAGTTGTGCGCTGGCTAGATGTATTGCTTATTTTTTTCCTCTTTGTCTTCTGTGTGGTTCACAAATGCACATACTTTCATGAGATCAAAGAAAAATGTGAGTTGTACGTCGTGGATGCATTAAAAAGTAACTAAGGCAATATAAATATGAGAGGTGAACTAAAAGCAAGGGTGTCCTCAGTGACTCACTTCCACAATGGTCCATTGTTCACGCAGTATTTACCGGTCGCTCTGTGTCATCCATCTTGTGTACATTTCCCATCTCTCAGCAGGAGATGGCCTTCAGCCAGTGCTCAGGGCCTCTTGTTATAAATCTAACAGCATTGTTTGCTATGATGCTCAGCCTCCAGCAGTCTGTCATCACAAGGATGCACGCTTGGCTTGAGGAGAGATTTCCCCCCAACCACCTTGTCTCGCCCTGTTTCTTTTTCGATAATGTTGAGAAGAACAGATGGAAGCGGAAGTTTGCAGGCTCAGGAGCCTGCGGCAGCCATGTTGCCGCGTATGTGCTTTTGGAGGGAATGGTCTCACCGTCTTTGCTCCCAGTGCTTAGAGGTCACCGGTAATCACTGCTTTGTGCGAGCGGGCCATCGAGATAACGGAGGTCACGTAGCTTTTGGAGCGGAAGAGCACCCCTGGGGCCTCGCTTGCTTTAGAGCTGGCCTAGAAAGTGGCAGCTAGAGGACCAATCAATGCATATTTGCAGTTCCCTCTCTTTCGTAATGTAACAGAGATGCATTTCGGTTGACCTCCAATCACTTTGGATGCTACACACCACTGAAAGCCTCCAAGGAGCTTGTTAGCATTTTTAGCCTCTTTTTCTTCTCGCTGTTTCCATGCAACAGATTCAAAGATGAGTGGCTCTGTACGACCTTAGTTAAGGTAGGTGCATCCTACGAGACTCCCGGCATCTGCGAAGGTGTGTTGACGCTGAGTGATTGCTTTCCCACGGGGAGCACTGGTAAGTGGGAGGTTTACCCTGAAGGTCCTCGTGGAGAGGGCACTGTGATCAAGAATAGATTTTCACCAATGGTGGATAATGGCAGTCAGCAGAAAATGATGCCGGGGAAACAAAAAAAGAGAAAGCAGCACATTATCAAGAGTCCGGAGCAAGGCCGTCTCCACCCCACCCCAAAGAGGCGTAGGCGAGAAGAGAGCAGCTGGGGAATTCTAATGGCATTTATTCTTCTCTCGGAAACAGGATAACTATAATATGTCAGTAGTGTCTTACGAATGAATCCATATTGGCTGGCTCCTTAAGATATTCAAGGAGTTTTATTTCTCACAGGTCCTGTTAACGCAGTATTTGTTCCACAGCAATGTGGCACCCTATTTTTCCTCAGTAATTTGCTGTATACTTTGTAAACATACACTCAAGTCGATGTTTAAATTCATTCTCCGTAGCAAACAATGTATCTTATTAGCACTCTTGGGAATGGGTAGAGAAAATGAGCAAAAGCAGTAAAACACAATCCATTTGCTTTGTGAAATCCTGTTCATTTCCTTCATGTAATTGGTATAGCAGGGTTGTGCAAAAATCAGGATTGAATTAGTTTTTCAATTCATGACTTGAAATTTGAAGTGGCCACAACACACAGGAAGTCTATGTATACATAGATACATACATAAAGTGGATATATATGTATCTATGTATGTATCTATCTATCTAAAAACATTTGTATGTGTACTTAGAAATTAAATTCTTGCTTAGTTAGCCTATTATTCATAAAAAAAACCCCACTTTTTATGAAAAGATTTTATTCCAGGGATGCTGCAGGTTTCCCACGATCTAAGAAATTGCTGTTTCAAACACCTGTGGCCCACAAATACAGCACACTAATAAAAACCTTGTTTATCCCTGTTCTAGGAAAGCCTACAGCATCAGAGACCCTACCAGGAAAAAAAAAAAAAAAAAAATTATCACACTGTGCCAGTAATACCTGCTTTAGCGAGTACAGGATGCGTCCACAGGAGGGATTAGCCCTATTGATCCCAGCTGGCAGACAGAACTATTTGAAAGTCAGAACAATCACATTGGGAACAGACTCTGTGGGCATGTGGACCAAAGGAAATGGTAGATGTAAGATACAGTCACAGAAGTGTGTACAGAGCAACAGGGGAAAGGGCTCAACAGATAACAGGGCACCGACACAACTATTGCCAATAACAGCTTCTCTCATTCACCTCACAACTCATTTCTCCTTTCCTGAAGTGTGTAATTTCTGTTATGCGCGACGAGCGCCCCCATTCATGTTGAAGTCACTTTAGCTTGGCTAATGAAACTTGCACATGCTCAGTTTTAGCATTTAATCAGATTTTTAAAGTCACCATGAAATAAAAGTATAATTTTTTTTCATGCCCTCCTACGGAAAAGTGAGAGGAAGAGTGCCTTAATTTGTTTTTCATTTTCAGAAGAGATTGTGGTTAGAAGTTATTTTTAATTCATTTCTTTTTTTTCTGGTTTCTGCTAATTAATTTATAGTGTTTATGCAAATGAAGACGTTGTAATTTCTGCAAATGATTTATTAAAAAATAAACAAAGCTAGTAAAGAGAAAGATATAATTGAATAACATATCATTCCACCATTATAGCGCTTGAATCATACACAAATTATATGTATGCCATTTTCTGTAGATGTGTGTTCTCTCTTGCATTCTGCCGTGGAGCGCTGATGCACATTCACAGATATTAATTTGATCAGAAGAGAGATGTGAGATCTCATCTGAGATCTAGTACCTTTGATTTTATCACATAATAACAGTGAATAAGATCATGTACTCAGTATTGTTTTGCAGCTGATTTTGTTTGTTTGTGTGTGTGTGCATAACCTCTTTCATCAGATTGATGACGTTGGGTGATCAAAAAAGCAAGTCAGCACATTCCCTTAATCTCAAAGCACGTCACCAGGGGAGCGCAGCTGTGCATCCAGAACACAACACTGCATGAATACATTTACAGAAATTCAAACACACTGAAAAATGTCATGCAACAAGCAGATTTACTCATTGACAGCCATATAAAACCAACATAGATGTGTCTATTGGTCTATCCATTTATTGTTCAGTCGATTATTCTTTCAATGCCATTCTGTTTTTGTCTATTGATCAGCCATAAGCATGTAAAAATGTTTTTAAACTTTCAAACAAAACTTTGCTGAACTAATATTTACAGTTTGGGGCTTTGTAAATAATTATTAATGAACTGTAGATATTTTTTCAGAGAAAATGTTTTATTTTTTATTTCTCTGTCTGCTACACTATAAAGGGTTCTAAGAAGGAGTAATCATTCACATTATGACCTTTTGACAAATGAGACAGTGAAGACATGCTGAATGTATTTTTATGTACAATTTCTTTCTGTTTTATAGTCCCACAATGTTCTTGGCTGTTCCATAAAACATTTGAATGTTACAAAATATCTAGAAAATGTATCTAAATCAGCGTTTCATAATTAATGATAGAAGTTAAAATGATAAAATGTATCTGAGCTAAGTATTTAACAAAATATTGATGCAGGGAAGACAAATAGTACTATAATAATTAGCATTATAGAAGAACCCTAGAAAAAAATGAAAGGGAAAAAAAAGGGGAAATGTATGTTACATTTTCTGATTTAACTTATTTAGAACATACAGTGTACAATACAAAAAAATACAAATAGATTTTACAACTGCAATAACTGATTCTTGAACAAGCACTATTGTTTCCGGAGTAAGGCATTGACTAATTTTTGTTATATTTTCTAATTGAATCTATTAAGAACATGCAGTACATGCAATAACGAAAGAAAAATCACACACACACAATACTATGTTACATCTGCAACAATTAATTCTTGAACTTTAACTATTGTGTGTCTGAATAAGGCACTGACCCCAGGGTACTCAAGTGAGAAGTGTAAGTTGCTTTGTGTAAGAATGTCAACTGTCTGTTTGCTTAGATGTCCTGGTGTGGTATTCATTAAGCAGCTCTTCTTTACAGCTTTATTGGGTGTTGTACATTGATTTAAATTCCCACAAGGCACGCGGAGAGTTCTCACATTTTAATTTCTGAACATAGTGCTGTTTATGTAAAGGCATTAGAAATGATCTGGCCTTTGCTCTGGGGACCGAAAGAAGCCCACAGCTCTCAGGGGTACTTCATTTGATATTCCGTGGCAGAAATTTCTGCTCTCTTTGACATCCCACGATTTTGAATTGGTTTTATAAGATTGTAAAAACATAATGTTCCTCTCAAGGGATGGGAATTAATTAGCCTCACCATCTGGCAATTACGCTAAAAAACAGTAGGTGAGATTGCTGATAATCGTTGAAATGCGTAGCATTTCAACTCACTCTTGTTTTATGGGGCTTGCATCAGAATATTGCTTGCTGTTCTGTTTACAGAGAATGGCATTATCTGTGTGAGTGCACACTGTTACCACAGCAGAGCACTTCATATCCACAGTCTAATAACTTACTACTTCACAACCCCAGGTAAGCAATATCTCTGTCTGAGTTAGCATTCTTCCCTCTTTTCCCCTTTTTGTGGTCTGACTAGTGCTGCTGACCCGTTCTTACAAAACACAATGAGCTCATATTCAAACAGTTAAGGGTGTAAAACAAATCGAATGTGAAGCACTTACACATTTCTTGTAAATTGTGTAAGTGTCTGACGTTACATTTCACAGATGCTACATTTAAAGGTGCAGTAAGCACCTAACTCTTCTAAAGCCCCAGAATAACAAAGTAGATATTTTATTACATAGCTGTTTCTCTGAAAAATAATGCTATAGACAGCAATTCTACTCTGAAATGTGCGTTTCGGGCAGATTCAAGGGCCAGAATTGCAGTACCCGTATCAACTGCTAACTGCTAACAATATTGCTAGCACCTTTAATCTGTATGATCCTGCCCACTTCTAGTTGTCCGAAAGCACAGTGTTGTCAAGTAATCATGTTGTGTTTACAAAGCTATTTCTCTGAGAAATAATGCTATAGCCAGTAATTCTACTCTGAAGTCTGCATTCCGGGACTGAATGCCTTTGTTTTTGCAGTACCCATTTTACATACTGCACCTACTGCTCCAGGTTTCATGGAGACTGCTATTCATAACCACTCGGCTAGATTATTGTAATTCCCTTAATTTTGGCATATCCAAGTCCCAAATTTCACGTTTCAAAATGCTGTGGCTAGATTTCTAAAGGGCAAGAGGAAATTTGATCATGTTACCCCCCTCTTAATATCCCTTCACTGGCTTCAGAGTAATTTTAGAATTGATTTTAAACTTTTACTACTGGTATATAAGTCTCTAAATGCTTTATCTCCCCTATATTTAACTGATCTACTGTACCCCTGCTCTCCCACCGGAGACCTTAGATCCTAAGACAAACTCCTCCTTCAGATAAAATCAACTAAAATCAAGGGGTAACCGAGCCTTTGAAGTGGCTGGCCCGACACTATGGGATAAGCTCCCACTGTACATTAGATCTGTCTCAAAACCTTTTTATTCTCTACTGCTTTTAGTCTATAACAGTCTGTATGTTGTTATATGTTGATGTTAACAGTTTTTCTGCTATTAGTACACAAAAGAGTGTCTTGTTTGTTGTCATTTATATGCTTAACTTGTACTTTATTTTTATCCGTACAGCACTTTGGTCAGCCTGTGGCCGTTTTTAAATGTGCTTTATAAATAAACTGAACTTGAACTTGATGGAGCACACAACAACAACCCTTTTATATTCACATTGAACACCCAAAAATAATTTGTGATTGTAAATGAATCAACCAGTTAATTAAATATGTTCAGTGTCAACGCATTTATTAACATTTTTGCATAATTTGACAGTTTCAAACTAAAAACACTGTGGTAAAATGATCCTGTCATTATGTACAGCTGAGGATATTGAGAATGTTTGTATGAATACCTAAAAATAACAATGAAATCTATCTGAGTATCAATGTACAGTCACAGTTCTAGTGTTATTTGCGCTAGGAAAGAAACGAGCCAGACTGATATGTATGTAACGATGTTTGACAGTTCAGTTTGACATTTGTCACTGAGCCAAAATCTAAGTGATTGCATCTGAAATTCATTTTAGCACCTAATTCAGTCAAGCATATTTTACTAGACAAACATATACTATAGACATTTTTTTTATTTCATTCATCAATTGTCTCTTGCCGCCAGTCATTAACTTGAATCTCTAATGCCGTGTGTGCTATTTATTTATTTCTGCTGAACTTGGCAACCCTAAAAGTGAAAGAAGAAGAACAGCTCTTATGCCCTCAGTGCTGTTGCAAAAGCTTTGCTATATATGGACCAGGTGTGTCACAAAACAAAATACCCCCTAGTTACGCGTCACCGTACCCCCCCAAGCAACCCTACAGTCACAGTGATGTTAGAATCACATCTTCTTCTGTCCTCTCCAGCGCCGATGTCTCTAAAAGCATCCCTCAGTGCACTTAAGAGATGTCACTCACTGGTCCTGAGTCAGCAATCACTGCACTTTAGCCATATCTGTGTTTTGCTGATGTCAGGGGTCTTCAATTCCCCCACTCGTGTTCCAACACCACAACCTGCTCCTCAGATGAAAAGGGAGACGAAAAGAAAGTCATCTTAAGTTTCCTTTTAATCGTTTGCCCCATCCATCCATCAATCAATTTTCTTTCTTTCTTTTCCTCTCACCACTGCCTCTCAGTAGCTGCAGAGAGGTTGAAGTGAATGGCCAGGTATGTGCTCAAACGGCCAGGACAATAATCTGTGGAGCACAAGGCTTCTCAAGCGCACTTGTAGTCCTCTAACAATGGCCACTCAGGATGCATTTCCTTTCTTAAATCTCTCTGGAGCCTTTTCTTTTATTGTGAAAGAGTGATTTATACCCGCTCACTCTAAATAAAAGACCTCTGCCACCAATTAGGTGATGGCGGTTGTCTGTCAGCTGTCTGGGTAGTCAGCCTTGTTCAAATTTATTGTTCTTTGATTGAAGAGAGAAATTCATTTGGTGCGAGAGTGAACCTGATGCCAAGCCGCTCGGTCTTCATCTCCTGCTATCCCTACTAATAACCCATTTAACTTTTTTTCTAAGATGCACCTATGGTTCATAATGAGATGATGAGGGACCTGAACAATTAGGTTTTTCTGCTGTCAGACACATTTTAAAAAATGATGAAATAGTCCTCTGATGCATTAGCGTTAGAGATAAGAACAATTTGGAATGTATTTTGCTGGCGCGCTCCATATTTTAAGCGTATTGACTTTGTGTTGTACTTCGCAATCGGCTGAATGATTGAAGAGCCATCGTCGAGAGCAAAGCGGAAGAAGAGGTGATGGAGACAATCACCCCGATTCATAATAAATGCATTAAACATTTGTCTAAGACTTTTATTTCAGATTGAAGCCCGTCAGCTCCTCAAGAACGCGCCAAATCTCCAGATGCAGTTTGGGCTCGTTTCCATTTCATTGAGGTCGTCTGCACTCCCACGGCTTCATCTCATAAAAAAATAAACCTCCTCCTCGAACATCACACGCAAAGTCAGGGTAAATTCCTTTTGAGGCTTGAGTATTTGTTTGGAGAACTGAAGCTTAGAGAGATTAAGATGACATTTCAATGTTCACAGTGTTTACGGTTCTGCTCTATTTGTGTCTTAATGTCTTGCATTTTAAACACATTGGGCATTTCGTGCTAAAATGTGGATCATCTGCTCTCTCCTGGATACGGATTTAGAAATAATACAGCACAATCTCCAGCTCCTCAAGTGCTGGTGTATTTTGACAGTTTGAAGTTGAGCCGCGTTTCAAACAGAAGCGTCTACAGCAAGCTAGGGGAATCAAATTCAGGTCAAACTCTGTGATCCAAAGCAGATTGCTTTTATTTTGAACATCACAAACACAATTGCCTTTTGCAAACCTTGCCAAGAAGAGAAAACTTTAGGCAAGATCTGTTTCGAGAGAAGTCATGCTCCTGGCCTCCGTAGAGCCCCCTGCCATTAGAAGTGACAGAATCAATGGTCGCTTGCCTTAAGGCTTAGAATTAGAGTATTGATGCTTGTGTGATTTTCTTAATGGCTTACTGGAAGGCCGACCACTTAATTATCTCAAAAAGGTGGAGAAATACTCAGCTAGATGATGTTATGCTGAAACACAGTGAGAAATTACATGGAATGTATGCAGAACGTGTACAGCTGCTCAAGTTGAAGACATAAGCATCCCTCGTGCGATGACTGTTATAATTGTCGTTGCTGCAGCAACCGAGCCTCCTCGTCAAAGTAAGTGCATGCCAAGTCGCATGCTTTGATTTTTAAGCTCATTCCACAGAGGTTAGAAATGAATAGATTATTGAAGAGACATAATGCATTTGGTGATATGCCTTTTGTTTTTCATTTATGTTTAACAACAGAATCGATTTGTGGATGTTCCAATCCATCTGTGGCAAGTTGCAAAAGAATCATAAGCACTCATCATTCTCCTGACTAACTTCTTACTGTTTTTTTGCAGACTGATGAATATTTGACATCTTGCATCTTTGATTTTCCTTGCATTGGATAATAAATGATCAAGGCAGGCTCTATGCTTTTTTTAACAAACAGGAAAATATATCTTGATATATATCAGATATCTTGATTTTCGTCTCGGTGATAAATGCCCTTTGAATACATTTTTTACATTTTAAAATGTGACCAAGATGTCCAACTGTAAAAAGAGGATAAAACCAGTTGAAAAAATTGGTAAGTTGGTTAATTATTCATTTGTTTGTGTGTGTGTTATGTTTTTTCATGTTTTTAAAGAATCCAGATATGCTCACCGAGGAAGACTTAATGTGCTCAAAAACAATGAAATACCACTAATATTGTAAAATCATATTAAAAGAACTTTTTTCTATTTAAATATGTAATTTTCAGCAGTCTAATATGCTAATTTAGTGCTCAAGAACACAGCTTATTACCACTGATATTAAAAACAGTGTTAAATTAAATTATAATTTTATTGTAAAAAATGAAAAGGTCTTTATTGTAACTTTCAGTTCAATCTGTTCTTGTAAAGTGACAAAGAAAGTTTTCAACAATAGTATACGTCCACACGATTCATTTTATTTAATCTGTCTTTATTGAATTCTTCTGACTTGTTTAACAGAAGCAAATATAGCCACCTATCGTCACACAGTTTATGCACAAAAGCTGCAGAATAAAATACAATAAAATCCCAAAAAATCGAAAAAGCAGGAGTTCTTCTGTAGGAACTGTAACTGTTTAAGAAGTCATGCAAAGTCAACCCCTACCTTTGCCACCTGCACGGTGGTCTTGCCAGATGGAGCCAAACATGGATTTGGAGCTGCAATTTCCTTCTCTGGTCTTTCTTTTTGGGAGAGTGCAATCACCCTCTAAGCCAGAGCTGGAAGCTTTCAGGAGGATTGTGCCATCAGAATGAGCAGCTTCTAGTCTGTCATTTGAGAGAGACTTGAAAAGAGACTAAAACAGTTTTTCAGTGTATTGTTAACCATCATTTTTCCTGCTTCAGAGGAACCGTGCAACCCTAAATTTGACCTACTCAGTCAATGTCTCTCTTTCTGTACATCCTTCTCTCTCTTTCTTTACATTTCTTACCTACATGAGCTGCTGGAATGTTTATGTGGATAAGCGCCAGTGAACTGCAAAAGCGAAATGGAAACCTATTTGCCGACATGTGAAGTTGGGCTGTTATCAGCAGAGCCGACTCCCCATACACCTCTGTGTTCTGTCAGGCCTCGGCAGGTAGAGATTGAGAGAGAGAGAAAGAGACTTGTGCTTTCTCCTTCCTGATAAGTGAATGACATCTCCACAGGCCAGGTCACTGCGTGTGAGGCACGACAAGATACTTCTGATTGGAGCTGCGCATTTAGCTCTTATCTGTCCCCGCTGAGCCTGTGCGAGCACAAAGGTAGAAAATGGTCAAAACAGAACAAAATACAATCATTCAAAAGACCCAAATGATGTACGGCAAACAAGCATCGCTTTCCCTGAGCTCACAGAGCCATGATAATTCTCGGAAATGGTAGAAGCGCCCTTGTTGTGTAGCTGCGTAATGACTCATGTTAAATGCGTATCGCCGTGAACCGCTTGCTTCTCTACTCCTTCGTACATTGCACCGTATTTTGTAGGTATAACTACTGCAAGGTAGGAGCTCAAATCCCATCTGGACACTTTCGATCAGAACATAAAATATGTTAGCTCTGAACATCTTGCCCTTGTGCTAAATCTGCTGAGAGGCATCAGCAAAGCTTTTAAAGAAATACAAAGTGAACACTAAGAAAAAACAAAGAAAAGTGTGGTGACTTTATTGGTTTCTCTTTATAGCTCTGTAAGTCGTGAGGTAGATGTTGCCATGGAGAATTAAGAATTTCTAAATTCAAACTGTGTGCTGAATGTGGTCTTCAGTTAAAGTATGATCGATAGACGAGCGCTTATAACTTTTCCATTACTGACCTCTGAATTGACCAATAAGAAAGACTATTAGACATGCAGTCTTAAAATACATACTTTAACAGAATTATCGACATTATATTATGGTCAAAATGAATTATAAACCCATTGACAGTAATCCTGTAGGCCAAAAAATACCAAAACTAAAAGTATATTGCAGCTGCATATATAATGGTATTATGTAATAAAAAAATGCTGTGAAGGAATATAGATATCTACGTTTTATATTTAGAATATTATTAGAATATAAGTTATATACACATATATGTATGCAAATTTACTTTTAAATGTAATGCTTTGTTGTAACTTATTGCATTACTTAGTTACTGTTTTTTGAAAGTAATTTGTTAATTTACTTTTGGGTATTTTTTACGTTTTTCTCATCTGGGCAGGGCTTGCTTTTATGTTTAGAAGTATATATATGTATTTGGTATAGGTAAAAGCCCTTTCACACCAAAAGTACAATGAATAAGCCTAAAAATGTAATTATTAACAAATTTAATTGCAGGTTTGCATCATATTCTGGGTCAGACTTTCAGATTAATTTTGAGGGGTATGCATTTATATATTTAGTCTAGAACAACAGTAATCATTGTATTGTCACATTTTCACATTCTGCTTGAAACCCATTAAAATGCAGCACTGGTGAGATTTCAGTCACACTTTATAATAACAGTAAATTAATAATCATGTACCAACACCGAAATTAAGTATTCATTTAATATAAGCTAACGATGAGTTAAGACGTACTAATCATGACCTAACCTTAACAATGAACTGTGTACTATTTTTATAAAGTGTTACTGAGAATTCTTTCAAAACATGAAAAAGTCTTACCGACCTCAAATCTTTGAGTGGTTAGTGCATTTTTCTCTCAATTTCTGTCACAACTTGCACCAAGAAGGACATACTATACCAAAAGCAATTAATGTGTCAAAAGCAACTCATCTGGAGCTTTTGTGCTGATATGTCTTGCCACCCATCTAGTCTTCAGCTGAATGTGAGGAGGCAAGGCAGTACATTCATTTCTAGTTCACTACTGTAGAGGTTAACACCCCTTTTCTCACACACTCCCAGTCACTCTCTCTCTCTCACATTATGTGTGGGAGTGTGTGCAAGCATGCATACACAAAGAAGTGCCTAGAAATGTCTATGTTATTTTGTTGTTTGCTTGTTTTTTTCCTTCAGTATGCAGTGTGCGGCTCAGAGCCTTGGGGTAAACGTTAAGGGTAAGGCTTCCTGTGGCATTTCGACTTTGCATAATTTGTTTGCCGAGATCCTCCAGCAATGGCTGTTCTACTTTAACCAGCTACACAAACTCAAGAGGTGTTTCAAAAATCGTCTGAGCTAACGACGACCGGACGCATAATTTATTTTCATGTCAATGTGCATAGCAAAAGTGTAAGCCAGAAACATAAAGGTTATTTTGCTCGTGCTTTAAGTGGATGCATTACCGTGAGAAGTCCTTATTTCGCCATCTTTAATTAAGATATATTTGGTTTGTAGTGTCTGGAAGTTTGCAGCTTCTGGCTGAAGTGCCTGAGTAGCACTGTTTTTCAAGTATGTCATTTTGTACTCTGGCTCATGTAGAAGTGGGCTTTCATCGCAAGGTCAATGACCACACTTTCAGTGTACAGAGTACAATCGCTTGTGTATCGCTCAAAGAACATTGTCAGGTATACGCTGAGTTCAGCTGGGTTTTCTTCTGTAAAGCCATTTCGAAGTGTTTGTCTCTATAGCAACAAGGAAAACAGAACGAAAAGTTTGTGATTGTTAAAAACGTCCTTGCAGTTAAGAAACTCAGATATCCACATGGCAAGTCAAGACAGATTAGCATTGAGAAGCTCTCGCTCTCTCTACATCAAATAACTTCATGTTCTTTGCATAATATAGTTCTCAGCTATGCATTTCTCGTCTCTCTGCAGATAATTCCCCACCACTCATCATTAGATTAATTCCAATGGCGATTACACCTCTCTGAAAGTTAAGTCATTTAGGGATTTCCCTACACAGCACAATCACTGATGTAAAAAGAACACTCACACTGTCACCAGCAACATGTGTCCACACTTTAGAGGGTAAATTTTCACTTTTGATAGTGTAAACTTTTTGACACCCTTTAAGTGTGAATTCAGCACTCATTGTTCAGTTTAAACCTAGTCAACACTATTTGTTGTTGTTTCTGCACGACACCAGTGTGCACCAGTACTCAATTACAGTTCATTTTTAACACTCTCCTTTTAAGATCAACACCAGTGTAATTTGAATATAGCAATGGTGAGTGTTCAAAATACTGGTTTATAATAGCACTATTGTTACTTATTGGTTCTTCCTACAAAATTAAAATGGCATGACATTTGTAGAAAAGATTGCAAAAACTTTAATAAGGTACACCACATTTAATATTTAAAACTGACACTGCATTTCACTGCATTTAAAAACCTTTAAAGTTTGCAGTTAATTCCATTCTGAAAAAAACAATGCAAGTTCACTCATCACGGTCATGAAAACTGCCTGTCATAAGGTCTACAGTACATCAATCATCCACACAAATGAAAGTGAAAATATTACCCACCAAAACACTGAAAACCCCTTACTGGCCAAAAGTAAAAGCTTGTATCTTTTACAATAATACTGCTAATCTTAAAAACAGGCATTTCATTTTCAACAGAAGAGCAAACAAACATTCCAACTTGGTATTCTGTTCAGGTCTTAAAGTTTATGATGAACAGAAATTAAATGCTACAAAAAAAAAAAAAAAAAAAGAAAGTCATACCCTGTGTTACAACTGGCGAGAATGCTCACTATCTGAATCAAAAGTAGTATCAGACTTCAGTAATCATTGTCCGTGTCAACTAGAAAAAGGCAACACACGATCATCAAAAATATCAGCAACATCATCAACTCCTGCTGAGACTTTAAGAACAACATTGGCTCCGTGTGGCAAATTGAACATTGCTGAAGCTTACTGATCAGAAACACAATTGGATGAATCGTTCGGTAATTATTTTTAAATGCACATCATACATTTAAAACAAATCTAAGACAATATGATACAATACACTATTCAGATCAGTAGGATAGAATTAAAGTCAAATGTTTAGAAAGATGCAAAGATTTGTTAACATTACTAAATGCAAAAAAAAAAAAGTAAACTCTGATCAGAATATTATTGTCACAAAGGAGGCGAGAAGGCGAGCTGATTCAAGTGCAGATTGTTTAATTAAGGAGAAAGTGAGACAGGCAGGGTCGATCATCAGCAGAAACGGGTTATTGGAGGCATAGACAAAAGAGAATGGTCATCAAATGTAGCGTGGGTCCATACACAGTAAACAGAGTTGGTGGGGTAAGGCAAAGGCGATAATCCAAACGAGAGCAGGAAGGAAAACACTTGACAGAATGACAGTACAATGAACCGTGACAACACAAACACATCCTGGGTTTAAGTACAAATAGAAATTAGGTCACTGGGTGGAGACTGAATGTGCAACCATGACAACACATAGGATGGGCGGAGACAAGAGTTCATAGACAAACAGTCCAGGTATGAAAACAGAGACACAGACATAGAGTTCACATGGTGCTGGAGTGCCATCCAGGACTGGACTGGCACCTCCAGCTGATCGTGACAATTATTCGAGATTAAGTCAATTTATAATATACTGAATGTCTAATGGATAAATGTATGACTTTTTAATATTAATAATAATCATTTATTTCAAAGCAAATAATACTGTCATAATAAACGTAAAAATACTCGACATTTGACAAATAAAGTTTAAAAATAAATACCTTCAGAAGTATTCTGGGTTCCATTTAAACTCCACTTGAATCAGCATTTCTTGGAAATTCTGGATAATTACAGTCAGATGAGACCAATATAAAAACAATAACATATAACGTTAACTCGTAAAATAAATGTTTAAAACCAAGTAAGCAAGTTTCGCTTATAAATGATAACTCCGAGTGATGTTTTTGTCCAGATAAAGTGTTGTTTTGGCGATATTTCTAATGTTTGCGTCCATAAAAAAGCCAGGCCTGACTGACTCTTAGTTTTGTTATTCTAGCATTATGCATCGCGCTTCCACAGAAAATAAAACAGCAACTTGCATGGTCAAATAAACACATTAAACATTGCTCGACGATGGTAGGTTTTTAAGCCGGGAACTCACCTACATTAGCAACTAGCTGAACAATATATTCTGTATTCTGGTCGCATACCGGTCGAGAGATGACTGCTCGCTCCGAATCTTTAAAAACAATGTGTGAGATGGCGCCTGCACGGCACTTCTAGGTGTGCTTTAGAGTGCATCACGTCTTCAATTCTATCAATAGTATGTAACCCCGGTAAATTCTGCTCCGGTCCTTGATATTTTATCTATTTAGTCCTGTCAAACGATTAACTGCGATTAATCACATCTGAAATAAAAGTTTTTCTTTACATAATATTTGAATGTATGTGTATATTTATTATATATAAGTATATATAAATACAAACACATTCATGAAAATATGTTATGTTTATATATTAAATATATTTAGATATAATATCAAATAAAATAAATATATAAATGCATTTACATGTAAATACTTTCAAACTATGTACAGTACGTGTGTGTTTTAATATAAACATAATAATTAAACACATCATAAACACATATTATGTAAAGAAAAACTTTTATTTCAGATGCGATTAATCACCATTAATCATTTGACAGCACTACTACAACTCAGTTAAGTTATAAACAATAACTTGCGTGTTAGAAGGTGCAATGCAAAGAGAAAAACGGTCCCACTTTATATTAAGTGTCACTAATACCTGTGTACTTCCATAGTAACTAGATATGTATCTAATATGTAACAACAGTGTAAGTACACATTGCTACATAGTATCTACAGCTGTAATATTTATGTTACTACACACACGTTAGCCTCAGAATGGTGTGTTTAAGTACAAGGGTGAAACAGCACATTAAAAAAGTAGAATAAACACCCATATATGACAAAACAAAGTGGCCTGTGTGTGAAAAAATGGATATTGTCAATAATGTATAATGTCATTAATAACATCACCACCACCTTCCACACGCTTTACAATGCACTGAATCATGTAAAATGCTAATGCCTTTTACAGTTAACACTTATTGATTAACTTACAGCAGATCACTGATTTATATGTAAGTTCTTTGTTGGGACTATGAGTTGGGTAAAAAATGGGGGCGAATGTGTTAACCCTTTAATCATCATTAATCCTTCAAGCCTACAGATTAACAGCAGACTCATGCATCAGTAATTGTATCTCAACTGTGCTTTCATTTGCTAGAAGGTGAGTGAGTCTTATAGATTCTCAGTCCTGTTTACCTACACACATCTGCTAATTAGTTTTCCTCATAATTGCCACTTCTGTTATGGGCTGTGCTTTAGTGGTTCTAATCGCTTTGTCCTTAAAATTCAAACTGACGAACGGGGGATGTAAATCACAAATTTGTATGCTGGTCTGAAGTGTATGCACTCATGCATCTAGATTTATGTGTGTGTGTTTGATGAGGAGGTAAGCCTCTTAAACTCTCTAGCAGTTCTTTGGCTCTCTGGGTCTTGAGAGGGTGGGAGAACTGACCAAGTTTATGATGAGCTTTCCTCAACAGACCACTGACTTCTCAGTTTATTCCACTTAAGCTCCTTACGCAGTACTGCTCATCTGTTTCTCAGTGTCCAGTAAATAGACTGTGCTCAGAATCTCTTATTTTGCCCATAAAATGACTTTTTCTGCAAGGTGAAAAACTCCCATTTGAGCGGCGTAACTCCCATCAACCTAACGCCGGTGCTTTATGCTTGAAACACAGGAACGTTTTTGTTCCCCACTTATGAGTGATTTATGATGTAATTCAAAGGATGGCAGCTGAAGTGAGAGTGCTGTTTAGCCCATACTGTGAGCTCATCATCTTTGCAGTAGCTGTGAATGAACTACCCAGGAAACAGCTCTGCGTGTTTGGAGCCATGGGGACAAAGTCACTTAGCTATTCCCGCTAGATTACAGCACACCTTTACAAGCTCTGTGTCATTATTCATAAGGAGAAACATTTGTTTAGGTGTTCTTTTGCCCATATGCTTACCATAACATTAACATGTGTAATATGGGCATTTTTTAGAATGGAAAAATAATAAATGGCTCTGTTCTTGAATTGTTAAACAGCTGCCTGCTGAAACGTCATGCCAAATGTGTTTCTCCCAGGGTGGAAAACTTCAAAACGCTTTGTGTTTTATGCAGCATGGCCCGTAAAAGGATAAAGACACACAGCTTTCTGAAAGGAAAACTGAGGTAATTTCTAGTTTAGTGCTCTGTAATACATTAACATTACGGTAACACTTTACAATAAGGTGTCATTTGGTAATATTAGATAATATATCAATTAACAGGAATGAACAATGAACACTATGTTTATTACACTCATTAATCTTTATTAATATTAGTTACTAAAAATACAGTTGTTCATTGTTTCTTCACATTAGTTCTGAGTACATTAACAAATGTTATTTGTGCTGTATTAGTAAATACTGAAATTGATATTAACTAGGATTAATAAATACTATGGAACTATACTTAGTACTTGTTAACTAAGGTTGTTACTTTTGTTAACTAATGAACCTTATTGTAAAGTGGCATTACCATGTGAAAGGATTAAAGATTGGCTATTCCTGAAATTTGTCGCCTTTTGGACATGGTAAAAAAAGTTTAAAACATTTGAAAAAGGATATAGACCAAGCTCAAAGAAATCTATTTACCAAACAAAATCTATGAAATCGAAGACTAAAAATAGTGTGTGTGTGTGTTTTGTTTAAATTAATACATTATTCATGTTCCAGTAAATTGGCACTGTCAAATTTCAATTCATGAATCAGGAATTTGATATAAATATGAAATATTCTTGCTTGCTTGACTTTTGTGTGAGCTGCTACACTAATAACAATAAACAATTGAATTTTTGCCCCCTAAACCTTCACCTTAAGATTTTGTGCCAAAATAATATTTAAAACTTGGTTATAGTTATTGTTCTTAGTGAACAGCCCTTAATTGATGGTTCTTTCTTTTCCCCACAAACTAAAAACACAAAAGCTGATCCCACAAGCATTCACTCACAGCAGTGTCCTCTCTAGGATCATTCATCTGTCTGGCTCTTTTCTCACTGTCAAATAAAAGCATTAAACAGGAGGTTGTATGCTATTATTCTCTCTTTCAGCCCTCTTCTTTTATCTGATGTCCTCTAAACCGGATAGTTCATCACAGGCTAAGCGTCTGATGCCGGAGACACAGGGACAGGACCCCGGCCCTCCTCTGCCCATGTCACGGGCCGTAATAGAGTCATAAACCTTGGAGATCTGCTTGATTGAGTTGCATCAAACACAAAGAGGATGCTAATCTCACTATGCCGCTCCGCTATATCACCCCTGTCCCAGAACCCTCCATTTTATGGGCTTACATAAGCTTTACGAGACATCGTTTAACAATTACGGAGCCTGTATGTTTGACCTCAATGGTTTGCTCTGTATTGAGCTCTATCAACTGTTTTTATGACGTACAGGAATGTTGATTGAAAATTATTTTGATGTTTTTCCTTGGTTTGAAAAGTTGTGATGGAATTGGTTACTGACCCTGTCTGTGTAAAGTTACAGTATATGCAGCCTTTCTACACTGTTGTCATGACAACATTGGCCAGCAACTTTTTCCACATGATGCCAGAAAGGGATGTTTTGTAATTATCTACAAACCACTATTTACTAGATGAACTATTGTACATTTTAGGATATCTCATTACAAATGCTGTTTGTAAACACCAAAATGTGAATATAATTTCCTAGATTAGAAATGATTGTGTATTTATTAATGCTCACCAAAAAAAATGTGACTAATTGTTGTTATTGTTCTACAGATGTTCACTTCTACAGTTTTCAGTCAATGAAATAAAGCTTAAATAAAATAGAAATATCAGATGAAACTGAAAAGTACTAAAATGGTTAAAGCTGTAATACATTAAAATGAAAATATACAAATAAAGGAAAATTCAAAATATTAATACATTTTACTATGGTATAAATTATACTAAAGCAAACTGTTTTAGATAAAACCAAAATAATGTGACATTCCATTTTTGTGATATTCTGTTTTGAAATTTCATTTCACAACCTAAATGTAAACAAAGCATTTTTCTTGTTGAATGAAGGTAATGTAATGAATATTTATCACGGATGTTGTTGATGAGCTTACAAATCCAGAACATCCCTTGAAGATTCCATTAGAAAAGCTTGGCTGTGGTTTTATTGACTGAAAAAGAGTTGTGTGTATTTCGCAGTACCTTGCTAAGATGATGCATGTGTCTGGAATGTATTTTATCTTTCATTTTAGCACGGCCTCATTTCTTATAGCGTATTTGTAAATGACGGCCAATTCGTCAGATATTTGAAGTTGGCAACACATTTTATTTTCAAACAGTTTAAAACATAGAGTCAACACAAATCGATGAGCTGCCCTCCTTGTGATAACCACAGACCAAGGGCTTCTTTTGAGATCAATAGTAGTGATTTATTGACTTGCTTGCCTTAACTGGATATCTCAAGTTGCACTCAACATTTCCACCCAACTCTGTGTCATACAAAGAAAAACATACTGGTAAATGTGAAATTTACATTACATGGAAATATTCCATCACTGAAATATTCTCATCTATCTCTCTTAACCACTTCAGTGTTGACCTTTCACTTTGTGCTGTGGCAATCACAAGTCGCCAGCGTTCGAGAATTGCATTCACTGAGGAAATGAAAAGATGATAATCTTCCACAGTGATAAAATGAATCCCAGCACAACAAGGGCGTTTTGGGATGCTGCTAGTCCGGGTTCATGGGGGGTGGGGGGTGTTGAGAATTCACCCATCTCTTCCTTGTAGTGTAAAATCGCTTTACCTCTCTCTGCGAATGCGAGAAAACACCTCAGTGCAAACATTTCTCTGCTCAGCGAATACAGAGCTCTCCAGAGACCTGATAAACCAGTTCCCTTTGAAAACGCACTTAACATTTTCAGAAATGCTAAATTTTCAAAACATGCAGCATTTTTTTGTAACCACTAAAGCTCAGTATTGAGCTTGTGGATAGTGTCCAGTGTTTTTCACTTTTTAATTTTATTTTAAACTTTTTAGTTAGGCCATAATGACCTAGTTCAGTCAGATTAAAATTTTTGAGATACATAACACCAGATGTGTGAATGGATTCATTTACACTACATGGCTACAAATATGTGGAATTAACCGGTAAAAATGTATACTTGACCCAAAATTAATCAATCATTCACCTTTATTTATGTAGCGCTTTTAACAATACAGATTGTGTTAAAGGACTGAACAGTATCAAACTGGGAAATAGAGTTTCAGTAATGTATAATGACAAGATTAAATGCTCTTTTTTTTGCTAACGGCATTTCATTATCGAATGGAGATATGTCGTCGTCTAGATCAGCTCATTTTAAATCAGATCTATGTAATCAAATGACACAATCACTAGAAATTAAGTGTCTCCAACTAAGCAAGCCAGAGGCGACAGCGGCAAAACTCTATCTGTGAAAAGATGGAGGATAAAAAAAACCTGGGAGAAACCAGGCTCAGTTGGGGGCTCCTCTGGCTAGCCGAAACCAGCACTTCTTTTCTTGTTCAATTTTGAATGCAGCTATGTCTGATTGTATAAAGGACATATTGTGTGTGTTTGATTCCTGTGATCTGTCTCTGAAACACATCTCACCTAGATGGTCCTGGTCTCAGCTGATCAGGGCTATAGACATCCTCTCTTGATGCTGATCCACCATCTGATCTGGATAAAAACTGAGAAACAGAATAAGAGAGACAGATATATTATATAACATATAATAGATAATATTAGCGTAGATACCATTATTTTTATGATGTAACAAGTACATTGTGTGTTAAGGGGAGTGTTCCTGGTTTTGGCTGGTCTAATTAAGGCAGCCTAATAATCCAGATTTGATTAATAGAAGCATCTTAGTGTGCTATGTGTCAGCCAGGTTAAAGAGATGTGTCATTAAACTAGATTTATTCTGACGGAGTGTGTCTGCCTCCAGAACAGTGTTAGGCAGATTGTTCCAGAGTTTAGGGGCTAAATAGGAAAAGGATCTGCCTCCCACAGTACATTTTGATATTCAAGGTATTATTATTATTAAATGGCCAGAGTTTTGAGAACACAGTGGACATTGAGGACTATAATGTGATAAGAGCTCACTTACTGTCATTAATTACTCACCCTCGTGTCATTCCAGTCCTGTAAGAAATTCATTCACCTTCGGAACACAAATTAAGATATTGTTTTAAGAAATCTGAGAGCTTTCTAACCCTGCATAGACAGAAAAGTAACTACCACATTCAAGGCCCAGAAAGGTAAGAACATCAGTGGTCCAACTGCAGTTTTATGAAGCTACAAGAGTACTTTTTATGTGCAAAGAACACAAAAATAACTTTTTATTCAATCATTTCTTCTCTCTTTTGGGTGAGCTAGCCCTTTAAGCTTCACCTGTAACTGTCCGGAACATCTAGAATACAGTAATCACATATAAAGTACTTTTAAGCCCTATCTACAGAACTAGATGTGGATGAGGCTTAAATGGTAAAGATTTTTTAGATGTAACTCCATACCGTTTTTAGTTTTCATAAAATATGCCTTGTATAATTTGTAAAACTATTTATTCTTTTTTATTCTAATCTTTGCAAATAAAGAGAAATGTTCTGCTTGAAATGGAAATTCAACAGTCTATGTGTTTTTCTCGGCAGGTTACTGTGTTCTCTTTGTTCTAGAAACACATCACATCACTGGTAAAACTTGTCCCTCTCTTACCTCATACACAATATGCTGTTTGAGGAATAAGTGAGACAGAAACATGTTCTTGCTTAGTCATGCTGTATTCACAGGCTCACCACTGCATTTAAATTTGAGATATGTTCATTGCTAGTCTAGTGAATACTTTTATTTATTATTCAATTTAAAAGCAAATATGGATGGTTTATTCAGGGTGGTGTGGAAGAACTTGACTGGCCTACACAAACTCAGACCTAAACACCATCGCCCGATGGTAATTGCTAATTATTATACGTGAAATGGCAAGGTTTCAGATATTTTGGTAGCTACATAAATGTTAATTTGCCTGACCTTTCTGATTTACTTGGCAAAGATTAAGATTATTTTTTAAAAGAAAATATCTTTCTAATCATAATTTCTACAAAATAACATATTTAGAACTTAATATAGATAGAACTTTCTATCTAGCTTTTGTAACTATAAAATGTATATTCATTAAAAAATATCACCATGAAGTTATAAAATGTTATTAATTTGCATCCTCATATTTTCAGGTCCAACAAGGCGGTGGAAATAGTTGATGAATTCAAATATGTTTTTTAATTCTTGTTTTATCTTATTAGAAATTATTTTAAATAATGATGGAAGTCTGCTGAGGTTACTGTATAACTACTGTACTTTACAAGAGAAATGGGTTCATGTCTTTCTATTGCTTTTGCTTCTAAAACTCTCAAGAGAAGTGAAGCAGATATATGTAAAGACAGTCGAATCTAAAGATCAGAGCGAGCACTTTCCTCAAATAAGCCTGCTTGGTAATGGCAATTGAAAGACAGTGATGAAACCCCAGGAACAGACAGTCCAATAAATCAAGACATTGTCAGACAACACGAGGCCTTGAGACAGCACAGCCCTAACAAGGCATGGAGAGTGAATGAGAGAGTCTGTTGGGATACCTGTGCTCCTGAACCACACACAGAGCTCATCATGTCCAAGCTGAAGGCTCTGCAACCAAAACAAGGTGAAGGGGAAAGGAGCAGCAAGGAAACAAATCAGGAAAACAAGCCTTGGCACTGGCTTTCTCACAGAAAAGTGAGTGAGATGTTTGGCAGAGGAGAATCCAATAAGATTGCTAGTGGCTGAGCATTTCAATTACCCAGTGGGGAAGTGAGCAGACATGGGGAGGTATCAGATGGAGGTTTGACATGCTGTTGGTGGACAGGTCTCAGCAGCTGCCCACTCCTCCAGCCCTCAGGGCAGCTTTCACTGTAAACATACTGCCATAACAATGGACACCACAAAAGTTATTTGCAGCCTGCTCTGCCTGTGCTCCCCTACACACCCACACTTGCTACCTTAATCTGAGTGACGTCGTCATTTTTAGATGGGAGTTTTTCTAGGACAATATTACTTCTTGGCATCCACGTGTAACATATGAACGCTTTTCAAATGCTAGCATTCACTCACACATTAAGCTGATGTTACACATTATTGTCAGGGGAATGAAGGCAAGTCTGTTCAACATTAATACTTAATGTACCCCACAGCCCCTAATGCAAAAAAAACACAATTTGATTATGCCGTGTTTACTTTAAAATAACAAGCTGAGCGTTTTCATGGAGGACTAGCATAAGCCACCTGCTCTGCTAAAGGTCATGGACGGGAATTGGCTCCACACCCTGACAATAAGACAATGAGCAATGGTGATGACAAGAGCTTTTTTTCTCTTTGCAGTCTTTTCTCCATTTTTTGAATAACCAGATTGTGTGGAGCAAAATGCAATTTGACCAAGGCCAGACAAAGGGTATGAAGCAGATTGTTAAATGCTAACCCCGCGCTGATACGATTTTTCATTATTTTGTTTTTTCTTGCAGTAGGTCAAAGAAACCTTTGTTATGGAGGTCTAGTGACTGGAAATCTTCTCTGGCCAGACAACAGTTCTTTTGTGCCTTAGCAGTTGTTCATTAGGAGATTGACACATCTTACAAAACATATTCTGGTTCATTGAGTAAAAGTAGTGAGACTCAAAGTTGGTTTGTTGTAAATTTTAACATAAAACAACGTATGCTCATTCCCAACTCGTCACATATTAAAGCTTGTGCAGGACCACTTAGAGTCGCTTTTTTCGCTTGTGGTAAAATCCATTGTTTTCAGTTGTTTGTCTTAATTTAATGGTTTGCATGCATTAAAAAAAAAAAAAAAACTGAAAAAACTATTACAATTTTAATACAAAACACATACTCCATATCTACAGGTCTTACTGTTACTATCATATATACTTACAATTAAACAACATTTGAAAACAATCAAAAACTTTATGTACCATGAGTCAAGAAAATAAAAGACTAACATTAGCAGTTCCAAAGCAGGTTTTAAATGTTTCCAAAAGGACGTTAAATGTCTGAAAAGGACGTGAGCCTGGCGCGAAGAGTGGCCATACTGAGGCCCTCACACACAGCACACTCTGGTCCGGCGAAGGCTGCTTCTGCGTGGTCCTTGCCCAGACAGGAGACGCAGTCGTGGTGTCCGTCATCAGGCGGCATCCTCGAACCACAGGTGGAGCAGCGCATGGTGAGAAAAATTTGCTGAATCTTTTAGTAGGTGGCAGGAGAGAATAATCCAGTTGCAGATCCAGGCTTCCAGTCAGGGACAGCAAAGAATTCCGTCGCTGAAGGAGAATGATCTGAAGATGGCTGCCGGTCCCGGGCCTTAAATAGACGAGGGACACGCCCCATCACACCACCATGGCACCACCTGTTGTCATTGGAGCAGAGACATCATGGCATGGGGTGTGGTCGACGGCATTGGCCCGCTGTTCACGGGGCCTTGCCCATTGGTTAAAAATAGTCCCCAATACAGTGGCCAATGACCATGCAGTTTTAGTAAATAAAAAACTGCGTTTAGAATAGTCAGTTAGGGGGAAAAAGGAGTTATCCCCAAGCGTCTTAGCAGACGCAGTACTCGTTCCATGTCTCAGGGAACAGTGGTTACGCAAGTTACCTATACGGCTGTGGTGTTAATAGGGAACCAAGAACCAAATCAACAAATCTACATGTTGCATTGGGGGGGTAAAAAAAACCCCAAAAACTTTATAACAAAATTCTTCTTCACCTCGACTTGTTTTGGAAGTGTGGTTTAAACTGAATTTCAATTGCTTCTTTATGAGGCAGATTCAATATTGGCATCAGATTGCCTGAAGTGCTGCCTGAAAAAGACTGTTCACAGTTCAAGGTGACGGGTATAGCAGTACTGTGAAAGTCCCTTTTCAGGAATGTCAGGGGTGATGTTTTATCTCCATATAAATATGCTCTCTGAGTGCTTTTGAGAGGCTTGCCTTGCCTCCTCTTCTCAATAATTATGGTTTTGATGATGCATTCTCCACTGCAAAATAATTGTAACTACAGGCTGTTACCATCTGAAATCACATCTTCTTAATCACATATTGGATATAATGTACAAAGTTTATTCTACAGTATGTATAGATGTTTGTTTTTGATTAGTCAAGAGTCTTATTAACACTGATGGTGTGTTGATGATGATGAAGGAGGAGGAAATGACTGGACAGTGAACAAATGTATATGGCTGCTTTTGGGTCAGTGGTGGGATTACATTTTGCTAAGATCATCTGAGGCTAAAATTCATTAAGGTTCAGGAGAAGTCATGCATGTATTTACCATCTGCTGTATAGCAAGGGCATCCTTCACGGGAGGTACTGCTTTGAATGTCTTGATTAAGTTAATATCACCTTAAAATGCCTCAATTGGTTAGTAAGTAATTATGATATAATCAGACATGGCTAAATGTTGTCTTGTTGATTCATATTATAATCAGGTCCATGTATTTATGGGAGGCATGCTAATGTTTTGATTAAAGGGCACTCTATTTGTAAGAATGATGCATGCACAGAAAACAAACTCACTACTTTTGGCCTTTGGAAAAACACTTTTTATGCTCTGTACTTTTTATACACTTTTTTTTTTATACATTTTTGTCACAGAATCTATTTTTTTACAAGTAGCCTTTTATACGGTCTTAAAACACACCATTAAATAATATAACACAGTTAATTATATTACTATCATTTAATGTATTGTGATATTACACCAATAATATTCAACTTTATTGTTGTTCCTGTCGTCACAAGACACGCAAAAACTAAAGCGTTGAACTTTCTGAAGTAGCGCTATTTCTTTTATGGTATTGTTAGTTGATCAATTATTTGAATAGATATTGCTAATAATAGTGTAATTAAATGCTCACAGCATAGAGCTAATGTAGCCTATTGCCAAATAAAACTTGGATTAATTGGATTTATGTCCTTTTTTATTCTACAGTAACATTAAAGATATCCATGGACAACAACAACTGAGACATTATACAAATGTTTGTGTTACATCAAAGTAAATCATTAGTGTTTGCAACGACCTGAGGGTAAGTAAATAACAACTGAATTATCCTTGTAGGGTAAACTATTATTTTAAAACAGGCAAACACTGATGCCTAATTTGCATTTTGTTTTATTTTATTTTGCAGTTTATTTTGCCCATCCGCCAATAAAATAAAATAATGTTACATACTCTTAACAAATATTGTATTGATATTTTAAATGTAGTTTTATCTTAAACTTCTTTTTGATTAAATCAGCAACAAAAAAAGCAGTTCTATATCTATATCTATATCTATATCTATATCTATATATAATTCAATATCTCATGTAGTCCACTAAACCTGCAAAGTTGTTTATTAAATGTAAGG
>JAUMHP010000057.1:6896827-6911457 GCA_032361065.1 Enteromius trimaculatus
TCTCTCTGATTTGGTTCATTACCAGGATGAGCTGTGCTAGGTGTGTGTCCCCAGATGTGTTTTTATGTGCTGTTTTGTCATTACTGTGAGCCTGAATAAGAGTTTCGTATGTCATTCATTTTGTCACCTTTTACTTGTTTTGAGAAATGTGCTAGGAGAGATTCTTCATCTGCAAACCCCTGGCAAGTTTTAATTTCATTTATGGAACAATTTTATGTTCAAAAATGTCTTGATTCAGCCAGTTGCTGGATATTATTGCTGCCGTTTTGGGTGGTTATCTGGAAAAAGCCTGCTGCTGGGGAAATCACAAAGGATATTAATGCCATGAATGAAATAATAATAATGTCATACATATAAATACTTCATAATGAGTCTCTCTCTGGATTTTTTTGCTGACACAGCAATAATGGGAAGAGGTTTATTGCTCTCAGTTAAGAGATGAGGGCTGTTGATATTGCATATCTCATGCTCGAAATGTCCCTGAAGGATTTCAGGAATGAGTTTTCACTCTGCCCCGAGAAAGAATAGAGAAAATCTACTTTCTCAATCCAGTTTATGTTTCCTACAGCTTATCATTTATTGAGAGAACCATCCGACTGGTTTTCACCCGCTGTTCATTTATATGGGTAGCTAGCTAGGTAACAGGACAATATACTTTCCATACATCCCAAAATTTAGAACTTCTTTCAGAAGCAGCAACATAGTGTATCAAAGTTGTGCTCATGTGTTGACATCTAGTCTAAAAATAACTTAATGTGCTGTAATTTAGTTCTTTCCAAATTAACAACATCAAATGTCTCAAAGTCTTAGGGAAAGTAGTTGCAGAAATCGCAATTCGCAACTAGCTCAGTGGGAAAGAAAATAATAATCAAGATTGCAGACAAGACAAGAAACATAAATTGTAGCTCTTTCCCCCGGTTTCACAAACAAGGCTTTAGCCTACAGTAGTCCTGGACTAAAATGTAAGTCTGAGCTGTTTCAACTGAAAGAAACTTGTGACTGATCTTAAAACATGTCAGTGCCTTTGTTTTGTCTTAAGTAATGCGTTTTTTAATAAAAAAATACTTAAATGTCCATAACTGGGCCATAATAATTAATTTACAGAGGAACAAAAAAAGTTTAAAGTACTTTTTTTTTTCTAAAACATTTCACAATTTGCATGTACCATGAATATTCATGCATTATTTTAAAACTGGGGCTGTCAAATGATTAACATTTTTAATCAAATTAATCAGCGGATTAATCATAATTAATCACTATTTGCAACTACACCTGAATCCTAACCGTTTTTTTTTCTTTTTTTTTTCCTGAAATGCATATCAAAAGATAAATAACAGGACACAGACACATAATTTTCATAATATGTCTGTTTATTAACACAGCCAAATAATGGTGCTTTAAATCAAGCTAAAACATACCATAATATTTGTCTTTGCAATGAGAACAATCTTTTACCTTTACGGCGGTTTAACACTGCACGCCTAAGCAGTGCGTATGCAGAACAGAAGCAGCGTGCGCCGATTGTGCAGCTGAAACGCGGCTTGCACTGCAGTAAGTTTGATGAATAGCGCATTCAAAAGAATAGCAAAAATAGAAATAGAAGTATTTTGTACTGTTGTCACCAATATGTCTTATCGATTTAATAAAAACAAACATTTTTCCTTTTTTAAAAATTAGTTTTCCTCAAACTCTGGAATGATAGTGTTCCTTAAGGCACTAGGCTTTTGACATTTATAACCATCAAGTGTACCTCACTGTTTATGTAAATGCTGTATTGAAAGTTTTATGACAATACAGTATATTGTATTCCTCTTGTCAGAATCCCAAAAAAACACTTGCACTACTTCTGTAATCTATTAGAGTAAGTGGCTGGATCTGTTGTGTTGTCAAAATCCAAGCCAATTGTTTCATATTTTACTTGAACTATAGGCTCAATGGAGCATATGTTTGAAGTCCTGATACAGTCTTCAGAGTATTGTTTTGGAGCCTCATAAACTCTGAATAACCAAGCGCCTTCCATATGCTAATTGAAACTGACCTCGGAACCCTTTTCTGTCCGCCAAATCAATGACCCTATGAGACTCAAAATGCTAATATAAACAAATCAATATCCATCTCATTTATTCAGGTGATTCGACTTAGAAAGGATTCGGTAACAGCCACTGCTGCCAAAAACCAGCCTCTGCGTCTTCCTCTAGTATCCCCAGTAACATTATTTGAACGCCATCCAAGTAAGCCATTTTCGCCTGTTCGTTCCCCACCCCTCACCCCCACCACCAACTTATAATTTTCTCATTCATGCTGTACAAGTGGCAGTGACTGATCTGCTACAAATACATATTCATTATTTCAATTGATCCGTGAGCTTAAGTCGTCTCTGAGGAGGGGTTGTATGAGCGAGGTCTGCTGCAGCTTTCGGTGATGTCATGGAGAGATAGTTAGCTCCGTTTTCCCTAGGCACCCAAGCAGTGCTCCTCAAATGGAAAACGTAGACTGTTTGCTTAAGGATGAGTTAATGGGAGTGTTTTGTCTCTCCGTTGCCTTTAAACTTAGACAATATTTCAATGTAAACAGGTTTGCCAACTCTTAATCATGACAGAGTAGAATTTGTCTTCAAAAGCTTTTACCCTTTAATTACATTAGAAGCTTTGCTTCAGGGGGGATCCTGGAACAGTTGAGGAATTCTGCCCATGGCTTAGTCAGCACATTGAATGGGAATAATACCAAGCCACTTAAAGCTATTAAGTCCGCCAGCGAAACCACATCTGCAGTGTGGATAAACCTTGGCTGCTTGGCAGCGAAATCAAGCGTCGCATTAAGTGCGGGACTTATCAGGCCTTTTAAAATATTACAGTGAATGTATTAGCTTCATCTGCCATTGATAGGCTGCCTCTACCCACTGACTGCATGAAAGTGTGGAGTCATCACAATGCTGGGGTTCTCTAGGATGAGGACCTTGCCCTTCACATCTCTCTGACCTAGCTAACCGCTGTGCTTCAGTTAATGACTCTAGCCCTGGGTTCTGCTATTCTAGCCCCTGCTGTTTAGAGGACAGGTGCTAACATACATGCTAGAGCTCTTCAGATGTGGAAAGGCAGATGTGAGTCCCTCTGTGGGCAATTTGATGGTGCACTGAAGAATTCTTATTTTTCTCTTATAAACAAAGGGGAGCTGACATTTAAGAGCACAATTTATTATACAGTCAGTATTACGTTTTGACCTACATCTGTGTAAATCGACTGTGTTTATTAAATGAGAGCTGCTTTTTCTTCCATGGTGAAGAATTTATTTTTTAGACTGATGTAGATCTACATTTTGAATAGCAGTGGGTTGAGACCAGTCATGAACAGATGTGAGCTGGATTTAATTCAGGTGGGAGTGATGTATAGTTTAGCCGGGGGAATGGCATGTTCATTTCTGTGATTTCTACTGTAGTGACTTGCTTGACTTCTAGTTCATCTGCTGACCCCTGCTCGTCACTCACTGCTGCTATTTACTTACCACTGTGCTGCAAAGAGCCTCTTAAATGCCTTTTTCACTCTGGTTGAGCCAAGCAGCAAGATTACAGACTATTGGGGCAGTAAGTGCAGGGCCTAATGGAAAAACAAAATAGATATATGCTGTATGTAATGAATTAACTTTTATTTGTGGTGCACTTTTCCCGCAGCAATCTGTCTGTCAGTCATAATTAATTTATTTTGCATTGGAAATCTGTATTAATGAGGTTTACCTAGATAAGGCATTTTAGACATACAGTTTTAGATAGAAACATTTGTGGATTTAGAAGTCAAAGAAATTGTATTATAAATAGTAACATTTTTGTATTTGCCAATATAAATATCAGAACCTACAGTGATCTGTTACTGGATATTGATGTGTACTGGTCGAAAACTGCTAGTGTCCACAATCACATTCAGATCTCTCCACTGCCTTGTATTGCTGTATCCTTTCCTTTTTATTTCTAACATACTTTATATACACACACACTGAATTTTCCCCCAGTGTTTTGTCTTAATATTTTTTTTTTTTTATTTGTTCCCACCTACTTTGCTGTATTTTAGTAAAGCTTCCTTGATTTAGTAGAAAGCCACTATATACAATTAACACTTTTTTATTATTTTTGTATAACATAATTGTTACAGGAAGTTTTGCATTAGTTGTTTTAATATGGGAGTTTGTGTCCACTGACTTCCATTCATACACATGCAAATGCAAGAGACCTGGAAACTCACCAGCCTGTCCTCCAACAAAAACGACTCTATAAGTTGTTTCTGCAAGTTCCTTATCACGACCTATATTTACGTTTTAAAGGTAAGTTTAAAAGACGTTACATATGGGAACTCAGATGAGAGACCATTCGCCTTTGAGTATTACACTATTTTAGTATTAAGAGGGCACGGATGTAATGCACTTACAGGTTTTCGCTGAGAAGCCTAGGGGGATGTAAAGTCTCCCGTTCCTCCTTCAGGGAATGTGGGTTACCTATGTAACCTTAAACGTTCCCCTTCAGTCGAGTCACTCCGACGTATGGGAACAGACCCGTGGAAACAGCAACTCCAAGGCCGGGTCTGCCTCCTCCTGGGGCAGAGCTTGCAGGTTCACTACCTGATCTCGGAAGGGTGTGGTAGGAACCTTGGGCACGTAGCCGGGCCGGGGTCTCAGGATAACAGGAGAATCAGCCGGACCGAATTCTAGTCACTCTTCGTCGACAGAGAAACCCTGAGGTCACCAACCCTCTTGATGGAGGCCAAGGCAATCACGTGCTCATTTGGTGAGGTGGCCATGACTGAGTCCAGCTCCATTCCAGGAAAAAAGAGATCCCTTCCTTCTCTGGGAGAGTCTGCTCTTTCCCCGGCAGCCCTGAAGGACCAGATGGCAGCGCATTAAGGTTTTATAAGCTAAAATATGACTGATAAAATGATAAAATATAAGAAATAATAATTGAAAACAATGCTAAATCCTTCTGGTGCTATCCTCATGTCAGATGAGTACATTTTAATATGCAATTATCTGAATATTATTAGTTCTGTATTGCACAAGTTCTCACATATGCAATCTGCATCTCTGTTTTACTTGACTGTGTGCTAAAATAACTGTTGCATATGTGGGGGGGCTCCACAGGGAGGCTAGCTTGGTTGCATTGAACAGTGCCTTTGGCAAGAGTTGACAGAATCTGTAATTATTCTCACTAGAATGAACTTAACTGCATTAGTCTATGCTGATGTACCCATTAGCTATTTTTCACCGCAATGTATGGCCTTCAAAACAAATCAATAAAATATAGTTAAGGATTTGCGTTTTGGTACGCAAACACAGGGAATTAGATAAAGTCTCACTGGAGGACTACCACAAGCTGAAACAGGCAGAACATGAAGTCAGAGGGAGAGATTACAACACAAATATCTTCATTTAACCAATGACAGTTTGTTTGAAAAATTGTGTAATTGAATTAATTCAGTATCTGTTTTCAAGCGGCCTTTTATGTGTATCCGCTAGAAAACTATTGGAAATAGACTTTATGCCCACAAAGGCATGAGGGTGGCCCATGGTGACAATATATCAATATTAAATCAACCAAATTAACCAGAATCCTTGAAAAAGTGGATCGTTTCTCATCATTAAATGAACAGAGAGGGTATATTCAGGGGACTAAATGAAAATTAATGACTGCACTTGCAGTTACATGCCTGTCAGGTCCTAATAGATCTTCTAAATCAGCACTGACTACAGTGTCGGGAGGTCTGAACACCTTCTTTCGTCCTAATGTCTCTTAGGTTTCCTGTGGATTAGAGGAGTAAGACTATGGTTTTCACCCAGAGGCAAATATCTGAGAACGTTACCATAGAGGTGACTTTCTTTCTTCTTTTTTTGTCTCTGCCAAGGGAAATTTCCATATTATCGTCACGCTAAAGATCTGCTTAAGATAAAGATCAGATTTGGCTTATCCCGCTGCACTATTTAATTGCTCTGATGAACTGATATAGTATCTCCCATCTCAATCAGTCAGCATGGCAATGCTTGATCCTGAAGTTGTTTTCATATAACCACTTGGCTCTTTAAAGTCTCTAGAGTCAAGATTTTATCTGTTCCCACAATACCTCAATAAGTCTTCTGTTCTCAACTTCTAAAGACTAATGGCTTGTTTGTAGTAATGTGTCATTATCTTCACTGGGGCAACATGGTGCACCCTCTCATGATGATCTTCATCCTTTTTTAGTGGTTGTTTCATTGCTGCCAAACCCTGCCGTATGGCGCACACCCTCACGGCGTTATAAGCCAATTATGTTACGGCTAAATTGGCCTGTCTAGAGCGATTTCTATGGTGCTCTGCATAGAAGCTGCATCTAAGCAGCAAATATGCTGTGTGTTTACAGACTTTTTTTATGTCACACAGAGGCGGACTAAATGTATTTACACAGATTCTCAATCATGTCCAACAGTAATCTCATAGTCGGATATTGATTAGCTCCACATTGTAAAGATGCTGTAGGAATGTTTTTTACTAGGTAAACGGCTTTCCTGGGGTGCAAAAGATGTATTATAGAAAAGAGTTTCATTCTAGAATCTGTGGCTTCAGACTTATGTACATTGCAGTTCACATTTCTGATTAGTACTTACTAAAACCCACCAGATTTATACTTCATACAGTAACAGGAACCTATAAGATGAAGATGTTTTACCACAGAAAATGACTAATAAAGAAAAAAGAAAAAAAAATTTCTTTCCCATTTGGAAATGTGCACGATGTCACCCCTTGAGAGCCCATTTTGCCGTTCCCAAGAGGGCTTTTTGCCATCATAACTGAATTGAAAATGGCTTTTTTTGAATTCCAATTCAGTTCCAGAAAGTTTGGAAAGAAATTGTTAGATGAGCTTCTGAAACAAACCTATGCCTATGGCTTTTATTAATCAAAACTCTGTAAATTTGTTTGAAAAGGAATAAAAGGTGTTTAACTAGTGTAACTTCTTTTTCTTTTTTCTTTTACTTTTTATTTTATATAGCGGTATTTAACAATACAGATTGTACCAAAGCACTGAACATTATCAAATAGGAGAACAGAGTGCTGGTAATGTACAATGACGAGAATTAAACTATTTATTTATCAAATGCAGAGACTGTCTCTGTAGTCAAGACGATGATAATCACTAGAAGTTGTCCCCAACTAGGCAAGCCTAAGGCGACAGCACCAAGGAACTAAAACCCTATCCATGAGAGAATGGGGAAAAAACCTTGGGAGAAACAAGCTTCATTGAGGCCAGTTCTCCTCTGGCCGGACGCCAAGCACCTAATTTCCAGTTAAATTTTAAGCACATGTCGGATTGAGTAGAGGACTTAAAGTGCAGTTTTGGAAACTGCAGTGATATGTACTTGTTGGTACATATTTTGCATATAGCTAAAAAGTGCACCAAGATACGTTTATGCCATGAGACCAGGTAGTCAGTTTCCTGTGAAGTGGGACAAATATAATTCAAATTTACACTCATGAATTGAAAGAGAGCTAATTCTTCAATTGTAAAATTTGCCTAACCCTGGTTCACAGGGGGCCCTCAAGATTAGGTGGCACACCATCGCTTCCTAACACTCCAATGACTGAATTAGACATTCTTTTATACCTGGTGCATGTTTTAATTAACAAAGGCATAAGCTGCTGATTTATATTACTTATCACGCTGATGATCTGTTTAATGATGGGTATTTTCTATTTCATTCACAGCACTTTTCGTTCATGTTTCTTTTTTAAATTTAGATTCCTGCCCTTGAAGATTATAACTTTTTTCTTCCGTAACGTCGGTGCGTATCTGATCATCACAAAAGCAGTCACTAATGCCAGGTGACTTTGAAAGGCTTTTGAAGTTCGAGAGCCATACAGTGGTAAAAGAGATGCAATATCATCAAAACCACAGGTTTGACAGATGAAAGAAATCCAATAAGACAACTCCTCTTGCATCATTAAACCAAATTACTTTTAATACACAGTAGCTCCTCAGGTCAAGTGGGGCTCAGAGTGGGTCTGATGAGCCATTAAAGTAACTCCCGTCTTATAGCCGCCTCCGATATGCATGCAGAACAGCCATGTAAAAACTCCATTAAAAGGCATTACGGAGTGGAACGATGTCTAATCAAGCAGGGCTCGAAGGCTTTTGCTTAGTGACTTTCTCACCACAGCTTGCAAGCTATACCTGAAACTGCTTATAGGACATTATTATGGCAGCAGGCTACAATTATGGATTCTTCATTGGGCCATTTTGTCACGTTAGAAAAGCACATTTTCTTGATGGGAAGCTGAGTTCCTTCGGAAACAAACACAATCCGCTGTAAACGATTCTTTTGTGTCCTTTGGATCTTTCTGTCCAGGTTTGATGTATTCAAGAAATGTTACAGTACATGTTGTGGTAATAGACATTTTTGTTGACTAATTTTATATATATATATATATATATATATATATATATGTATATGTATATATATATTTGACCTAGTGGCAAATGATTTTCCGGTTGGTTCGCTCTGCCGGAGTCCTATGCATAGTCCATAGGAGTTATAAACATACCGAAGGCCTCCTATTGCAAATGAATTTCTCTTTATCAAGTCTTAAATCAGCCTGTGTCCTTGTTTAGATGTGATGTTTTCACAGCATGTAGTCTCAAAAGCCATCTTTATGAATTTTTAAAGTTAGTTGCAAGCATGAATCACGCTGTTGACTCTTAACCTGTCTGCCTTAAATGTAAGTAAATGATTCTTAAGATATATATATATATATATTGCAGACCACCTCATTACAACTGTGCAGATCCCCCAAGTTGAACGGCATCTGTGCACGGGGGAGAACAGACGTCAAAAGCATTGATATGCAGCTCTTGACAGGGTCAGGTGAGGGCTGCTGCCTCCTTGTGAAGATATTTTAATTATCTCTCAGTGGATTTGTGTACTATATGATAAGCTTTGTGAGACTTGCGAGGCAGAGCTCAGATTCAGAAAGCAATAAATGTTTTCATCAGTCCCGCATGGTTACCAGGTCACCTCCGAAATAAGCCTCTGGAAAGATTTCATGAGATGGAAGTTTTAGACAGATACATAACACAATTTCATTTACTGGATTACATACCAACCCCTCTATTTGAAAACTTGTATCATTTATTTAATTTATATGCTTTCTGAAATAATGTTTTTCTTCAGTGCAGTTGTTCACTTTCTGTATTTCTTTGTCAAACTTAATTTTTTTTTTTACTTTTAATCTTTTTTTAGAAGGGAAAAAACAGCGTGCCACTGTATGTGTACCAAACTGACTGACATTTTTTAACAAGCCTATTCCGAATAATATCACAGATTTAATTGACTTTTTTTTTAATTATGAGTTCTAAATTGGCCTGAAAGTAAGTTGAGAGTTGGCTCTCATTACTGTTCAAAACAACACTGAATTGTGTGAGACTTATCAACAGATTATTTCTGTGCTTGACATTATGCTGCTATGTTCTTTATTAAAATTTTTAAGCATTTCTTTCTCTCTCTGTCTATGATGAATAATACATCTGTGACAAAGTTGTCCTTGATTAAATGGGTATTTTTACATTTGTTTATTGTGGTTTTTATGAGTATGTCTGAGCCGGGGATGTGCAATTACAGTATATTTTACAGCTCTGTTCTCAATCTTTTTTTTTTTTTTTTTCAACATCAGAAAGAGTTTCACTGCCTTTTCTGTCTGTTTTTATCAGGGTCACTGAACTGGGGTTTTAATGTTTACATTAATAGACCCACCAACCTTCAACTTTTATCTTTGAGATTTCAGTTTATTGCTCTGGTGAAGTGTAACAATTAATTTTCCATCCCTTATACCCAAATCAAAGACAATGGCCATGCCCCTTTCATGCCTTTGAGGTATTTCCTTTATCCCCTTTCATGTTTTTTCTCTGTGTAAACAAAAGTAGTAAGTAGCTTACAGTTCTGCACACAATAAATATGGTCTCAGAAGTGTTCCCTGATGAACTGGTTTGAGCTTGTGTTTGTTCTTGGGTCTACTGTGGTTCTGGACTGCACCTTTGCTTTTGCTGTCTTCTGTGTTCAAAATTCATAATTATAATGTGATGTGAAGTTTAGTGATGTGAATTTAGTCAGTACAAAATGGACCTGCTGACATTTTCATATTTCTTGCTCAGGTTTTAATTGGAAGAAAAGACAGCTTGTGTTTTAACACTAATGCAACAGAATGATTAGCAAAAGATGAGAATTAGATTAATCTATGATTAATACATTTATCATTCCATTGCTGCTATACAGAAAGTGAGGTGAAATGCAGTTTGGTCAGCAATTATGTCTCCTCATAAGCTTATTATATATATATATATAGAGAGAGAGAGAGAGAGAGAGAGAGAGAGTGAGAGAGCATTATATAAATATTATATACATATTGTCACTGGTATTGTTATATTGTAAACAAAATGACAATTTAAGATGTTTTCTGTTTATATATAATTTAAAATGTAAAATATATGTGTAAAATGTAGTTCATAAGCTGAACTTACAGCAGTCAATACTCGCAAATCTCATAAATCTTCAATCTAATATGTTGATTTGATGTTAATGAACATTAACATTTCTAAAATATAACATTTCTTATATATAAAAAATAAATCTAAATCGTACTGACCCTGAACTTAGTTGTTTGTGTATATTAAAAGCAAGCTCTGCTCTAACCTCTGCTTTGTAGGTTATAGGACCTTTATGAAAAACGTAAACAATGTGGAGCTATTAGAAGAGAATCAACTGATGATGTGAATTTGGGGGTTAGCTTGTTTGTTTGACTGACCAGTGACAAAGAAACCTATTTTCTAATTCAGTTATTGCTGCTATAGTTGCTCTTTCGTCTAGGTGCAGTCAATCAAGCGATCAATTCATTGATTTGCCTTTCCGTATTTTCTTTTCTGCAGGTTTTATGATTTTAGTCACCTGGTTGGGACATTTCGCTTACATCCTAATGATGGAGACTTTCTTAGGTACGCAGGTGCTGATGGCATGACCGTGAATTACTGATCTTCCACTTTCCACATCCAGGTTACATTTACATTTTCATTCATCTCACTTTACCTTTTAGCCTTTTAAAAATGATTGTGTTTTATTATAGTCATTTTTGCACCATTTGGTTATTTTAGCTGCATAGAAATGATGGAAATGAGCAGTAAAATAATGCTGATACTGGAGCAAGCCATGCATATTATTGGTGAATATCATTGGTAAATGTCAAGTAATAATTGAACAGACTATTTTTTTTTTTTACTTTAGACTGTGCACAATTTTTTTTCATTTTAAAGCAAATATTGCTGAAGCCTTGTAGAAGTTAGACGACCATAGATTAAGTAGTTTGAACATTTTACAGACAAGCTTAGCATTCTCCTATACTAAATGGCATGTTTGAGCTTGTCCTAATTTGACTAAGGCCTAATCCTGGCTTAACCTAAACCTTTTCTCTGAAACTATAACTTCAGACTGTAAGCCACAGTACATTTTTATTTAAGCATTTGGCCAAACACAGCATTTTGTACGCATTTGTATAAATTCATATGACTGCACATGTGAAAATTCATAAGATTTTTGCTAAACTGTAAATATTTTACGACTGCAAAATGCTTATGAATTTGTACGAATGACCTACAACTAACCCCGCCCCCGTTCTGACAAGAAAAATAAGACAAAGACAAAAAAAAAAATAGCTGTAAAGATTCAACAGAAATGCTAAGGACTGTTAACATTCAGGGTGAATGAATAGGTCTTAGGATAAGCTTTAAAAGTACTAAAAGATGTGGCATGCAAGAAAAAAAGGAAGAATGATGTTAGCTTCCATAGCATCAGTGTAACACCAAGATTTTTGAGTTTTACTAACTAATTAACTAGTCTCAAGATCTTTAATTTCTAAGAGTATACTGAAGCAATAAATCACTTGAGATGACAGGTTACTGAGGTCTTTATAGATAAATAATATAATTTTAAAATCAATCCTGTACTTGACAGGGAACCAGTGAAAGGGCATTAAAGTGAACGTTATATGGTCATATTTTCGTTTCCCTTCAAGCCGATTTTGAACCTACTGAATATGAGAAATGAAAGCCATAGTATAGCGAGTTATAATAATGGAGCCAAGATGTTACAAAGGCATGGATAGCTGTTTTAGGAAAAGAGCTTAACTTTACTGAGAAGGCGAAGTTGGTAAAAACATGACTTCAGAACAGCTAAACTCTGCTTGTCAAACTTTAAACTGGAGTCAAACAATATACTCAAATTCCTGACACACTGTGTGGTATATGAGACGAGGAATCCAAAATCAAAAGCCCATTTGCATCAGCTCATGCATTCCCTGGGTACAGAACCCATGACCTTGGCATTTCTAATGTTTGAGCTACAAGAATACTTTGAAATTGCTACTGCATATTTCCTGAATATTCCTCCTCATCTAGAGTGTACGAAAACAGTAGGGCATGGTGGTAGCGACAACACAGTCATTTTATATCGGTTTACCTGTGCAATGTTAGTCACTTTAAGTGAAGCGCCTACCAAATGCATAAATGTATAATCTAAAAAAATGTATGAGTAAACTAGTTTTTCCTTCTGGCTTTGCTGTATTGTCTGAGGTCAGTGTTGCCCTTATGAGTGCTGTTCTTGGCTGTTCTGAAAAGTGCTGTTTACAGCGTTCTCTGAAATACAATGCCATCTCAGCAGTGGCTGCAACATCCCGGCCTTGTGAGTGTGTCTCTCTGTGTGTGTGTGTGTGTGTGTGTTAACTGATACCCTTCTAGATTCAGCCATTACACCCCAAACAACAAGGCTTCAACATAACCAACAAAGGGCTAGACAGAGAATGTAAAAGATCCTCAGCTCTCTTTTTTTTTGCTCAAGATGCTAAACGTATATGAGAGCCTCACTGCAGCAGTCTCAGACAGACTGATGTCCTTACCCAAGGAGAAAGACGTCTGCAGCTGAGGCATTTAACGTCTGCTGATAGCGAGAGGTAGTCTGATATGTCTGAAATGCTGATCCATTACCACAGGTCATGACATCCTTTAACCAACAACCTCCTACCTTTCTGCATTTTCTAAGGTATTTGGTATGTAAGTTCCTCACTTTTATAAAACAAAGGAAAAAATAATACTAAAATACCCTGTTTAAAGTTAAGCGGCACAGTATTTGGATTCTTGGAGCAAAGGTCTGTCTAATATGTGTTGCCATGAAGCAGATAGATGAACAGATGGGAGCAGTTATTTATAGACCCCATTATCACAGTCCATCAGACACTCATTTTTGCCACATGCAATAAGATAACGCAAAAATGCCCCCGTCTCTGACCCTAAGCCATAGATAAACCTTAGATGCATTTTTATAGGCATCGTCACCTTTTACATTTGAAGGCTATGACTACGCAACTATATCTGTTTACACTGGTTGGCGCCGGTCGCTGCTTGTGCCCGTGTTGTTGCTGTGTATTGTATGCTGTGTCTCTAGGGACTTTGAGAGATGCTGAAATGCCTCCCTGACATTTACTGAAGGATCATACTCTGGGAGGATATGCTCTGCTTTTGTCAAACGAGGTTAAAACCCATTGACATTTTGCAGGCCGCTGGATACCATCTGTGGCGGTGGTCTCTTGCTGGTCTCTCTCTCTTTCCACTCCGGGTTAAAGACACAGTGACATTTGCCCGGCATGTCGAACACTTGCCTTTCGCCCCTTACCTCGCGCCCATTTCAAACATCTGTGGTATATGAAGCAAGATTCAGCCTAATCGTGTTTATTTCACAGTGTTTACTGGAGATCTTTGGTTTTTTTACTGCCACAAGCATGAAGATGTAATTGGGAGCAAGTTAGATGGAGATCTCTCTTCCCAGGAGTATCTGGCTCAAACAAAGCTGAGAGCGCAATATTTCATCTTTTCCTGTCAGGTCAGCGGTTTCCGAACACCTAAATCTATCCACAGACTTGTAAAACAGGCTTTCTGTCTTTGCTTAATCTAAACGCCTCAAACTGTGTGAATCATTCAAGCCAGAATAAAACATCCTCATGTGAATATGATCAGTAAACATTAGTCTAACACAGTCATTCCCAACCAGCATCCCAGGGGGTACTTGGAAAGATTTTGCTAAACAGAAATTAAGACTTACATTTTTTTCAATGTTTTATATTTATGCTCCTATATATTAATTAACGAAGGACCCAGGAGGAGCTGGGTGGGTGAGGACAAGGACATACTGTCTAGCTGCCATCGCAGCCCGGAACCGGATAAGTGGAGGAGGATTGATGGATGGATTAAAAAACCCTTTATCATAAACATTATATAAGCAGTGTTTAAATACATTTGACTTTTCTTGTATAATATCATTAGGTATAATGTCTGAATAGTGTCACCCAGTGCAGTTCAATCCAACCTAGTGTCATAAAAATATGTATATCAGTGCAATTTTTGTGGAGAATAAATATTGAATGTAGTATGACCATGACATTTTTGGTTTATTGAAAGTCAGTTATTTATTTTGGTGATCATTTTATTGGCTTTTTTTAGGGATTTGTTACTCAGAATTATTTCTACAGTTGCATAACAAAGACAAAACTAAATAAAAGTTTAAAATATTTATGTGGATTAAACCCACTT
>JAUMHP010000057.1:6911557-6931582 GCA_032361065.1 Enteromius trimaculatus
AGTAACCGTTGCTTCATCTGACAAGCTATTGCACTCTCACAGCGCACATTACTTTCTCACACAGTGAAAAATACATTGCAGAGCAAAGAGGACACTGAAAGTCTGCTGACAGATAAGAGCAGGTTACTCAGTGTCAGTGTCCTTTAAAAAAAATCAAACAATAAAGTCTATTCTGTGTCTCTTTAATGTTTCATGACAGATTGCTGTAGCGCTTCAGTTTATGTGAAGCGATAGTTTTATATTTACTTAAAGCACAAAATAAACATGAATGAATATCAGAAGTGGTCTTTTATCTGTGGAAAGATGTCAAACCATACTATTTTCAAGTTCAAGTCTACCGACATGATCTACTGTTATATCCGGTTTGTTTGTTGGTAGATTTGGCATTATTATTAGTCGCACGTCAGTCAAACTCCCGAAAAAGGGTTAATTTATATTTTCCCAATCTAGAGTAATCGTGATTGCAACTCTGTTTGTTTGTTTCTTTCTTTCTTTCACTTTTTTAATTTTGGACAAACATTTTAAGAAAATATCAGCTTAATCTTATGGTGAAATATTAGATGTCTTTCTGGTTATATATGCAAGACTTTACTAATAACTTAGGCCCATGTACACTGGTGCGTTTAATTTTAAATCTGTGTTTTAGAATGAAAATGATCATCATTTCCACTGTGTTTAAGAAATAATTTCTGTTTAAGTCACATGACCGTTCATGCACATACAACCATAGATACAGTATGTACTGTATATGTAGATTCCCTATTATTTAAGTTGCTGCCATGTCTGTGTGCTTGGAACGATTGAATGGGGAATCTATCAATGCATATCTATGGGTACACTAACAACCATGATTGAGAATGTGGGTAGCCACGCCACGCCAGATTAGTGTAAATGATAGGCGGAACTGAAGCAGCTTTAAAGCTAAAATACACTGTAAACGGCCCTTAGTCTGCTAAGTTCTGCCCATTTCTTACAATAGAATGCAAGCTCGGATGCCTCCATCTAACTGACTACAGATAAATAGAAGCCCTGCCCTACTTTTTATTTATTTTTTTATTTTTTTTGTTTTCTTTCACTTGGACGTATGGATGAAAAAAAGGTCATACTGGGGAGTAAATGATGGTAGAATTTTCATTTTTGGGCCTCTATCCCTCTACAGGGATTCTAGTTTTATTAGCTAGACTGTTTTGTTTAACACTGTACTTGGGTCTGCAATTGAGAAGACCCCCACTGAGCATGCTCAGTGGAAACGTCCTCTTTTAATGAAGCCCATTATGCATTAAGCACTTGTGGATCTTGATTGGAGTGCTGGATTTCAAAGTGAGGTTCAAAAATAGCTTCAAAGACTCATGAAAAAATCATTAGAGCAGAAAATCAACACAAGCTCGCAGTGACCAACATTTGGACGATGCACCTTGTAAAAACATCAGGTGGCTTTAGGTAACATTAACTTATTTTCCTGCTTCTTGTTTAAGTCAATGTTATGCTCTGGGTAATCCCAAAATTAAGATCTCTCAGAGTCTTAGAGCATCAATTAGAGATGGGTACATGGAAGCACCGCCAATCGGGCTTCCTGTTGCTTTCTGATGAAGGTCTACAACTAAAATATCAAAGAAAGAGAGTTTTGTGTGTGCTGTGCTGCATATTTCATAGATTTTTCTTTACAACTGTTTCCTTTATGCTTGTATCAGAGTGTCAATGAAAATCAATGTATGCTTTTACGCATGTACTTAAAAGTTTTTTTTGATCACACCGAAGTCAGATACAGCCTCTGGTCTGGGTCTCTGTGCCTCAGTCTGCTTTCATGGGTGCCGGTATAAAGACAGATACTGGCACCGCACCAGGTTTGATGTTGTTTTGCCGCCTACATTGCGACTCTCTTCTCTTTTGTGTCAGAGGGGGGAGTACAGATAAAACAGAAAGCATTAGTTGAGGGAATGTTGTTTTAGAAGTTTATTGATTAAAAAATTAGAAATAAATCCAGGCATTTATAAAGATCTTTCCCTTCACCCCAGCTCACAATAGTGAATCTGAGATGCCTCTTAACATGCCAATAAATATTTCTAACCTCAATAGATTTTTCTTCTTCCTTTTTTTCTGCCTTTGATTCAGGTTCAGGTTGATAAGAAATCAGGACAGGGGTGTCATGGACCTTGAATTATATATTATATTAAATTATATTATATTAAGTGCTGTCAAGTGATTATTCATAATTAATCACATCCAAAATAAAAGTTTTTGTTTACATTATATATATGTATGTTTTGTGTATATGTATTATGTATATATAAATACACACACATACAGTATTTATTTTGAAAACATTGATATACATATATATATATATATATATATATATATATATATACACACACATTTATATTTTTGTATTGTATATTATAGCCTATATAAATATATTTAATATATAAACATAACATTTTTTTATATAAACATGCATGTGTCTTTATGTGTATTTATGTAAACATAGTTAATGTAGACAGTCTACACATATATATATTATGTAAACAATGCACTTTTATTTAGAATGTGATTAATCCCAATTAATCAGTTGACAGCACTAATTATATGATGTTATATTCACATACTGACATTTTTATGCACTATAATTAAAAAGTCATTCATGTTTTATTCATTTATTTTGAAGAAAAAAATCATACTTTTATTTAGCATGGATGCAAAAAAATAAGCAAAGTAAAAGTAAAGACATTTCTAAGATTTAGTTTTCTGAGAGATTTAAAGAAAAAAAACTTAATGTTAAATTAAACTTAACAGTAATAAATTACATTATGAAAATACATGCAGTATATAAAATAATCAAAAAATGGTTGTATTACATGGTAAAAATATTTAATATCATTACAGTTTTTTTTTTTTTTTTTTGTTATTATTATCAGATGTACAGTATATGTTTTGGAAGTTACATTGAACTTCCACTTGATTGGAGGGGGCACATAGGCATGACATTTCTGTCCTGAATGTTGAATTTCAGCAGTTGCTCTTAGCAGGCAGCAGCTAATAGCACAGAACGAAATGAGAGAATCCAGAAGTTCACATTTGAATGCAATCAAAATGTTTTTCTGAGAATGATGATTCTAACTCGCTCCACTGCCTCACCCACTTAAGAAATCCATCATATTAAGTTTTATCAGTGACACTTCATTTGCCGAAGCCATAAAATCAAAGATGTGTGTTAACCATTGATCATTACCATCAATCAATGGCTTTTATTAATTAAAACGGGACATGAACTGGCCCTCTGTGGGTCATAGCAGGAATTGCTGCCTTGAGCTGTTGCTTAGAGGCACAAAAGCGGAAGGTTCTTTTAGCAGGTGTCACTGAAATAGAGGATCTCACTAAATAGAGACTTCATTAGCACTCTACCGAGAAGCAGGGGGAAGCGCTCGGTGTAAACTTAATCTCAGATGGAATGGATGTGTTTTAAGTGTCCACACCTTGCCAATCTGTCTGAATCGCTGGAGGCTGAATGACCTTTGGTCCTGTTAAAACTTAATGATGTGTCTGCTGCAGCGCAGAGTGCCCACCTCCCGATAATTAACACATGCACAGGAAAATTAACTGCTTCAGTTTTGAACTTAAAATGGATTGATATTATTGCAGGGTTATTGTGCAATGAGTGCATGGAGAGAGAACAACTGTTCATAGTCGTTCAGAACATTGCAAACTGACATTCACCTAATCTGAAGCATGTTATAGAGTTATTCCACTGTAAGACTTTAAGTAAAGGGTTAGTTCACCCAAAAATGAAAATTCTGTCGTTAATCACCCTCGTGTTGTTTCAAACCTGTAAGATCTGTGTTCTTCTTCAGGACACGAATTAAGATATTTTTGATGAAATCCAAGAGCTGACCCTGCATAGACATCAACACAACTGAAACGTTTTATGGCCCAGAAGCGTAGTAAGGACATCATTAAAATAGTCCATGCAACATAAATGGTTAAACCATAATATTAAGAAGCTATGAGAATACTTTTTGTGTGCAAAGAAGAAGAATAACAATTTTATTTCAATTTGATTATCTTCTAGGTCAGTCTTCACTGTCATTCACAAGAGTACCATTCACTATTTTTTGTTATTTGTATCCCTGATAGCACACGTAGATAGCAGATAGCAAGATGTCTGTTGAAGAGCTCTTGATCTGGAAAGCATCTGCTGTCTACAAACGTCTGGCAGACGTCTTTCAGATGTCAGTTTTCCATACATTTTAAATCATAAACATCCTATACGTCCTATAGACGCATTGCAAATGAGCAAGCAACCTAAATAATACTTCTTGCAGATGTAAATGCAGATGAATAGACATATATCTAGAATATGTCTATTCATCTGCATTTACATCTGCAAGAATGTGCTATCATGGATTTGTTATTTATGCAGTCATATTCTCATAGCTTCATAGCATTATAGGTTAACAGCTGATGTCATATTATCTATTTTAACGAGGTCCTGGCATTTCTGGGCCTGGGAACAATTTAGTTGTGTTTCTGTTGATGCAGGGTCATAAAGTTCAGTGAACTCTCAAAAATATCTTAGGCCCCATTTACACTATAGTGCGTTTTCCTTTTAAAACGCTCCATCTTTTTCAAGGCATTTTTAATGCATTAAAACACACAATATTGCCAGCTTCTAAAATATCATTATTATTAATATATTATTTTATTATGTACATATACACTGCTTTAGAATTATAAATTATTTAATTATAAATAATTATAAATAAATAATTACACAGAAAAATCTGTAGAAAAATAAAAAATGTTCTAACATGACATTATTCATTTACTGCATTTTATTTAGCAATTTAACCATAGTTTTTTTTTTTAAATGTCGTTTTAAAAAGATATGAATGCTTTCAAAAGAATTTTTAATGTCACTTTTGGAAGTAATCTGGTTTTGGGTACAGGCTGAACTTCTAGTCGGCATTTCTCTTCAGATGCTATCGTGCTGTGTTTTATCTCATACTGTAAGCATTAGCACTGTTGCTAATAGCACTGTAACATTTTATGGGTATCATTTTGGAATTGGTTACAGTGAAGCACAGTATAACTGATGTGCCTATATTGCAGAAATGTGGAAAAGTACTATAATGACCCTACAAAATGAGGACTTAAAGTGTATCTGTTAAATGCAGATAGCATATTTCACACTAACAACATGTGGATTAGGATAGTTGGGCTCCCTGGTGAGAAGACTGGTGCAGTCTTTCTTGCACCTATATCTCAAGGTGTTTCTGGTGTCGAAATGTGTGTAGAAGCCCCACTGAGTTTTCTAAAGTGCTCTACCGCAACAAGCATAATTAGATTGAATCGTTTGGCTACTCGAAATTGAGCGCCTCGCCTTCAGCTAGCACTGGCCAGCGGTTCTGCACCTGAAATCACGTTCTTTTGAAGTATAGCATGAATGAGACCCATTAAAATGCATTTAACCTAGCCTGGAATTCTCCAAAGATCCTTTCCTCTTATTTCCCGGGCCGTGCAGATGCACATGTTGATGTACACTGCTCAGTGAAAGGTGGGCGGTCTTTCGCTCACTTAATCACTCCGTTCGCGAACGACACAAACTCATATTTCGGTGTGCAAATTGCTCATGCTTGGAGTTTACTACAAAATGGCCACTTTGCTAGAAATGAAAAACGGCCTGGTGTCTCAGAGGTGATTTATATGGCACTGATGGCTGCGCGTGCAGCGGCGAGAGTGTGGGGGAGGATCCACCAGCTGCTGATAGATCACGTGACCGGCCCTCGTTTCTGTCTTCAAGAGATGGCACCTGATGAATTACTGTTATGCAATTTTATACCACACAACGGGAGAGTGACTGCCCTTCACATGAATTTAAAGTGCTTCACCTCCTCTACTGAGTTGAACTGAAGTGAAAAGGAGCACATTGCAGTCAATTTTCATGAACTGCCTTCAGAATTGTAACGCAGCAGCGTGCCTGTCATGCGGTGGTGTGTGAGAGGCTGAAAATAATACGTGTTCTTGTGGATGGATGTTCAAAACCAGGACAGTTCCTCCACAGCTCAGACACACTCATGCAGCATTTATTTGGAGAGGATTGTCTACTGCACTGTTGTGATTGCTCTGTCTGCCAGATTAGGATGAAGAGCTTTCCTGTATTACAGCTGATACAAAATTTATCTCAGCGCCGGTGACCTTCTGTTTATTTATGCAGCCATTGTACAAGGGAACAGCTGCTGTTTTGGCAAGTTCTGTCATTGTTCCTAACTTGGGTGTCACTTGGTTTTAAAAAGTAGTCGAGAACAGTTGTGAGGCGAGACAGATGTGCTGGTTGTGACATCACAAATGTTTAGCTCATGAATATTCTTTAGACTATACACAGTTTAATGGTTGAGGCTTCTATTTCAGTGATTTAAATTAAGAAAAAGTTGCCTGAGATTCCGAGAACTGTAACAGAGATCTGATCTGACGATTTACGGTTCAGGTCAAAACTGGATTGTAAAAAATAATATTTATTATACAGCGTAGATAGATAGATAGATAGATAGATAGATAGATAGATAGATAGATAGATAGATAGATAGATAGATAGATAGATAGATTCATGTTCAAGGGAATGTTAAGTAATACTGATTAATTTAAAGTTGTTTTAATGTTATTTCCTGTTCTAATTATTTTTTTAACATACAGAATGTTAATGTAAAATGTCTTTAGTACTATAAATACATTTTCAATTTATTTATTTATTTTAGTTTTTTTCTGAAGGGAAGTTATTGAGCGATTTGAAGAAGAAATCATTCTTGCTAGGAAAAATGAACTTAATTAATTTTTTCTGAAAATATATATTGAAATATTTTATTTAAATATTAATGGAATCTTTCTGTTGCTGTAAGTCTGAAGATTTTGTAGGTTAGTGGATAAATGCATAGGTTAGCAGCTTCAAATATCAAATGTGAGATAAGAATGAAGATATGTGAGTTCTAAGTAACCCTTAAAGTGCCTCTGTTTGCGCCAAAGGTGTTTTTTCACCTTGCAAGCATGTAAACTGATTGTAGAAGACTACCAAAACAATATTAGGAGCCTTAAAAATGGCACAATAGGGCCAATAACCTGAAAACTGTAGCTGTTAGTACAGTATATTTGGAGCAGGGACACATTTATTTGCATTTTGTTTTGCGGTTTCTTTCGAATGGATTAGAGAGGCAGAATAGCGGATTCCAGCCGTGGATATTTAGAACAGTCGTCATAACATACTAAAACTAAATTGAAAACCGTGACAATTGTAGATGTTTCTTCTGCATTAGACGCATCCCCACTGCAAGCTATTTCATAAAGCAGTGGGGACAAAATCGACAGTGGCAAAAAAGTATGACTCCTTTGGTTGCTACTGGGAGAAAGCCGGGCTCCAATCTGCATGATCCTGGGCAAGATGGGATCAATAAAAGAGCAATGAGCATTCATAGTACACTGGCTTTCTCAACAGTTTTTCAGATTTTGCTGAGGGAAATGTCATTGGGGAGACAGTGCATTGATACCAGGTTATTGAATGGCGAAGAAAGTAAAAATAGATCATTTTAATGAAAAAGAAGATGGAGACAATGCAAGGCACAGACATTAAGTATTTCATCAGGCTGTTTTATATCGGGAGGAAGTGTAATGGATCAGACTGCTTTACAGTCTAGATGACATCTTAACAATGATCAAACAGTAGGGTATCTGGCTCTTTACCCCCTGGGAACAAGCTGGTGGAAGAGCATGTTCTCTGTTGTCTAGTGAAAATGGTGATCTGCCGAACATCACTCTGAGTCGAGATAGGAGGTTAATGAAGCAAAATAATTCATGCACATTTCAGATTACGACTCAATCTTTTTGTACTTGAGGAAAGGCCTGACTGTGTGCTTTAATATCGGATTCTCCTGGAATAGGTTTCATCGATACCTCAAAATGCCTAAAACACTTCACTTAGCATGAGTGAACAGACTGGTGTTGCAGATCATTCGTGTTGTGAAACACAGATCGGTGAGATCTATAAGGCCCGGTGCATTTCAAACCAGAGAGCGAGCTGATCTAACCCTGGTGGTCTCTGGGTAAAACGGCCTATTGTTTGGAACTGGGATAACAAGACAGCAAGAAAAGCATTTGAAAATCAATACAGAATAAAAACTGCCTCTTAGAACCCTGAAAGTATGTCCAGGAGCTACCTCGCTTCCAATTCGCCCTGCTGCAGCAAAGCCTGTCTGTTCTGACTTGTTCTTTGCTCTGACTATCTTTCTTTCCCCCTTCCTCAGTGTTGAAGGCCCAGGGGCCCAAGCGGTCCAATCTTGATTCGGAACGCACTCTTATTTGTAAAGATTCCTGACAGCTTCACGCGTCTCGCCAAAGTACTGGAAATGAAGCGCATAGATGATGTACAGAGACAGTCTTTCACGGGCCCTCAGTCTTTGTTTCTGTCACTCGTTCTCTCTCCCTCTCACTCCTGACACTTTTGCATGCGCTCAGTCTTACCTGTCAGCTCATAGCACAAAAGTTGTTCTCATCACTGTAGTCGGCCACACCGAAGATGCAGCATCTGCACTCTTGGTGGAGGAATGCTGATTGATGTTTCACAGTACCACCATCATATCCTATTTAGCTCCATAGCTGCCTCTGTGTAACCCCTGCATATATTACACACCACACTGGAGCAGCATATCTGACTTTGCAGAGTGTGGGTTATTCGCTGTATATAACCACACATGATTATATGGATTTTCTTTAAAAGTTTCCCTTTTAAATGTCAATGGAATTTCTTTTGGGGCTCTTGGTCCTTCAAATGACACAAAACACAATGATATTACTTTGAAGTTGGTGGCGTTAAAGCCTAAATGGTGCTCTAGGCACACTTTGTGTTGCTCATTATATTTTTAATATAAAATCTTGTACCAGTTTAGGTTCGTTTTTTTACCGGTAAATCTGGGGATATGTACACTTCTTTTTTTTTTACTTTTTTTTTTTTCAAGCAAAGACCCATTGAATTGAAAAGTTTACGTTTTAAAGGCATTTAAAATTATTTTAACAAAAATATTAATATTATATATTAAGCAGCACAGTTGTTTTCAACATTCATCAAATGAAATGTTTCTTAACAAGCAAGTCAACATTTTAGATTGATTAATGTAGGATCATGTGACTGAGTAATGATGCTGAAAACATTTTGTTAAATATTATGAAATATAATGAAATTGTAATAAAATGTGAAAATATGTTACGAGTTTGCTGTATTTTTAATCTCATAAATGCAGCCTCTGTGAGCTTCTTTTAAAAACATTTTAAGACATCCAACTGACCCTAAACTTTTGAATGGTGGTGTACATTAAAAGGCATTTTGTCCACCTCATGTACTGAAAGACTAATGCAGAGCTTGCAGTATGAAAGGGCTTTGTAGTCAGCCTTTGTTGCATTTAAGATTAGTGCTCTTTGCTGGGATTCCTGTACGATGTGGATTAGGAGTTACAAGTATCCTGTTTATGAAGGGATTTGAAGAATTAGGGATGAAACAGAATGGTATACTGTACACGCAATGCAAATGTGCCCATTTCCCTCTCTAGCATGAATACATATGTAAATGAATGCAGTTTTGTAGAAGCCTCTTGTTATATCTATTTGCATGATATAAAGTGTGCTTGTGAATCTTGCCGCATGTCGAAAGAAGGTTAAAAAGATGTTTTACAGTGCTGCTTTTGAGAAAGCAGCTATTATTCAGTTGTCTTCTCATAAAGGTTTCATTTGCAGTAAGACGTACCACAACAATACGCAGCCACAAATGGAGATTATTGATTCAGTCAATTGCCATAAAATCACATCCATTTCCTGCCTATTCAGCAGTCAGCTGCATAGAGTGTGGTGAATGAAATATCCACACAAGCCCATTACTGAGCCAAAATCCGACTCGAAAAAAAGAGCACATCAGGCCATCAAGAAGAGAATAATCTAATATCTGCCTGCAATTGAAAATTCCTCCATTCAGCGAAATGTCCCTTTTTAAATTTGAGGCCTGACTAGATAGATTAACAGAGCATATTATAGTGGTAATTTGTGTGGAGAGTAAAAGCTTTACCTAGACCTATTACCAAGACAAATAGAAGGCTGATGCATTTTGTGGAAGAGGATGGTGGGGCTGGGGTGGGGGAGTAACTTGGCAGCCAGAAAAGAGGGAGAAATCAAACTGCAAATAGCATTTCTTGAGCAAACAGGACTTAAAAGCCCGCCGAGTCCACCTTTGTTGATGGCCGATGATATTTTCTCTATGCAAATATGTATTATGGCGAGGTATGTACTCTGTGTCATTTCAACAGCATGCCGACTGGAGTGTGTAATTACTTTGTTTAAGAAGGGAGCTACATAAGTGTATCAAGCCATTATTTTTCCTCATCCCATACTTTATTCTTCTGTTTTTATGATGGTTAACCATGGGCAAAACATTTTAGCGCTCGGCGATGAGGGAGACGAGGAATATGTTCACTCTAGCATTATCGCCATAAAGCTCCATTTACTTTCATGAGATCCAGCGTGACAACGCGGGGCCGGACGCAGGTCGTTATAATTATATGATACATAGATGATTCCACTCAGGCTGAGAATTGCCAGCAACAGCAAAGCTGGAGAGCATGACACCCACTAGAATGAGATCATTAAATGAGATGTATTCTGGGAGGGGAACCATCTGTCTAGTGCACACTGGCTGGCTGTTTCTTCCTCCATTACTAAGGATGGGTCGCTGCCACCTAGCAAGTCTACAGCCACTTAACATGCCAATGACTGTGTGGCCTGGGCGTACCTTTGGCATGTCTGATTTAGATGTTCAATTTAAACCAATTGTTTCTCTTTTTGACACTTCTTTTATGTAGTATCCATTGCTAATGTTAGGAGAATATTTAGCCAAGAAACCATAGCCCTAAAAATAATTAATAGCCTGTTTGGGGATTCTTCCAAAATGTCCCACAAATTTGTCATCTTCTTTTAAAGAGAATATTATTCTATGCTTTTCTCTGCTTTGTTTTCCTGTGGAGTGTAACTACATTTTCCTCTGATTGTACCTTTAATGGGTTAGTTTTTCTTTCTCAAAAAATTCTGCAACTTGTTTACTCATCCATGTGATTCCAAATCTGTATGATGCAATCTGAGAAATGTTTGTCTCTCCATTAAAAGTCCATTCCATCAAAACTATTATGCTGTCAGTAAAGGCATTGTATATATATAAAAACAAAATCCATATGAATCATGTTGTTTAATACAAGGCTTAGTTTGCCACTCATGGTTGGGAATGCAGTTCATCTGAGGTCTAGTGGCACTTCTGAAGACATAAAAAATTTAATTGACAAGAATTGTGAATGTTTATGAATTGTAAAGTGGCAAAAATGTAACTGTGCTGCATTGATACAAACGTTTTTTGGAACACAAAAATCTTGAAGAACTTTTCTGTCCAAAGTCACAAAGAAACGTCTCAGGGTTATGAATAGAACCCCTGGTCCTTGAAGGAACGCCTCCAGCGTGACCATGCTCTGAAACTGCTGTGTAAACTGTCCAACGAAGTTGCGAGACGTCACAGGAAGGATAAGAGCATGTGCGAAGCGGTGCACGCCCCCAGACCCCCAAGCCCCCGCCCAGTGTGGATGCAGCACACTTAAGGCACGAGGACTACCGAGAATGGGGTAGCCAGGAGGTCTAGCCCATAGAACCTTCGCAAAGGTCGAAGGGGACGACCCACTGTCCATTGTGACCATTATCAGCGGTGCTTCTACACCCGGAACAGTGCCACTAGATCAGATCAGTTGAGAAAGAGATAGGGGATCACCCGTCTCATTCTCTTCCATCAGATCTACTGCGAGCCCCACAAAAAACAAGCAGGACATGCAGGTAAAGGCTACTTCTCATAAAAAGAAACCTCTTGCTAGCAGGATCAGCTCCCGAAAGAGCATCTTTCACCACATGTTCTGAGCAGTCAAAGCATTGCCTGCACTAGCCGGGCCTCGAACCCCAGTCTCCTGCATGGGAGTTGAAAATTCTACCACTGCCCCTCTTGTGACTTAAAAATAAACATTGGTTATCTTTATAGTTTTTTAAATCTCTGTACACCTAATAGCAGTGCACCAACCATTTAACAAACCACGCCACAACCATGATTACTGAACTGTGAAAATCAAACCTTTTTCTTGTATTAAATGGACAGAAAGGAACCATCAAGTAACCCTCTGTTGGAAACAGTTTCTGTGGATGCCCAAGTCTAGACCGGAGATGGATTTTCACGATCAAACATTTTCATTGTTGCGAGATGAATTGTAAGATGAAACTCTTTGACCACAGAGTATCATGTTCAGTCTGGGAAAAGAGACATGGGTCTTGGAGTTAATGCGGGACACCAGGCATTGATTAGTCTGTCTGAGCCTGGGACTGCAGCCCAAGCACAGGCTATCACTTTAGGTATTGGTTGCATCAGGGAGAGATATTGAGTAGCTTCCTGTTTTCTTCCAGGTTGTCTTGCATTGATTTCTGTTTCTCTCCTCCTCTTGATTTTGTCGCAGGATTGAAGGCTGACGCCTCCTTTTTGTGTTTGAATGTGATATCTCATGCTCGCTTAGCACAAAGGGCATGAGATGGGGATTCTTTCCAGCAGCATCAGGGTGAACTTCAAACAGTCACCTTCACCGCAGCATTTGACTGTATTGTTTATATCCGCAAATACCCTCCATACACGACCACAGGCATTGATCTACTGTCGATACCAAGGAAGGCACTCAGTCCTGAACATGCTGCCATCTGATTTCCTGTGTCTTTCTCTCTCTATCTCCCCCATTACTGCACCATCAGTCTCCTGTGACCTCTGCTTATGTCGCTGGCTTTTTTTTTTTATCATCTATTAAGCCCCAAATCCTAGATGCTGTATTGAAAATCACAAGAAGAGCTGCATCTGCGCTTAATGAAATGACATTTGAAGTGGATATTCCACAAAATCATATGCCAGTCGCAGTAACTACTCAACAGATATTTGTACAATCAATCTTCCATGCTACATGGCTGTATGCAGTGCTTGAAGTGGGAAAATATTATTTCAATATTTATACTACAGACATACATACATGGGTCCAAGACGTCAAGACGTCTAAATCAAAACATCCTCACAAAAGTGATTTTATGCCAATAGAAAAACATTAAATGCATGTAAGGTTTAAAAAAAAGTGTTTTTTGAGAATAAAATGTTAAAATTTGGTTGAAATAATGTTACGTTTTCAATATTTCTGTAAAAACTTATTCTGACTTGTACAAATTTGAACATATAAAAGAATAAGGAAGCATATCAAATTTGATTGGGTTTTATGTTTTAAATTAGTAAAAAAATTGTGGCAAATGTAAAAAAAAAAAAAAGAAGAAGAAGAATTGGTATTTGGGGTAAAAATATTTAATGTTTTAATGCGTCATAAATAGATTTTAGTTGTAAATATTTCTGACAAGACAATTTAAATTATGAATCTATTTAATTTTTCCTAGCAAGTTTAAGTTGCTATCTTAAGTATTTGCTATCTTTAAATTAAGTGTATTATTGGTCTTTTCGACCACCTTGCATTTTAAGATAACTGCACCAGCCATCAAAAATGACTATCGAATGACCATTATATATAGGCCCCTATTCATAACCTCCATTATGTGAATGGATAGAATTTCTTTAGATTAAGCTACAATATATGCACCAGCTTTAGCAATAAAAGTCCTCGGGCTCGTGTGACTAACAGTCTATGTCTAGTGGGAGCAAGAGGGCAGACTGTTTTGTCAAGCAAGAACAGAAGAGAGTGTCGACACTTTATGAGAGCTGGCGGTATCTAAGAATAATTACCTGTACTGAACAGAGTAGCCCAGAATCGCTGGTATTCTGTTCTTGTGAGTACCATCCCACTTCATGCACCGGCTGCACATCAGTAGACACTTGTTGTTGCATAAGCAGGCGAAGTATATCTTTTCTTTCCCCAAGCATGTTTTTGTTGGAAAATGTATTGCCGTCAGGCATATGCCACAAGTCTCCCATCAGTGTAGCAGTTGTGCCCATTGAGATCATTTAGTGATGATGATTTCATTAACGTGGTGGTAATTGTTGTAGGAACAGATACAATGACAATTATGAAATGGATTTGTTGTGCCATGTTCGCAAGTGGGTATTTTTCCAGATCTCTTGGGGATGTCAGGTAATTGCCGCTTTACTTAGCTGCCTGGTGTAATCGCTGCCACAGCTCACAGTATATTCATAAAGGGCTGATTTGCTCTGAGCTTATGAGTGCTGCTATTTTTGTACCGACACAGGTTTCCACAATTACCATTTGGTATGTTAGAACTAGTCAACTGGACCGAATTGGAGAGAGAGAGAAAAAACATTACTGTCACAAACCATTTCAGTATTTTTGGCTTGTTTTCAGTGCATCTTTAAAACAAGTTTCATTAACTTGAAGGAAAATTGCATATGATTATGCTTGTTTACAGAGAATATAATATAAGAAGTAGTGTTGAATTAAGAGCCCCAATGGCAAATTGTTGTACTGAGGTTTATGCTTAAAACAAGTGAAAAAAAAATGCCAGTGGGATAAAAACAATGATTAACTTCAATGTTCTCTGAAACGAGTTATTATCTTACACAGTTCTTGTAATCATAAAACGGGACAGTGTAGACAGTCAATGTAATGAGAAGCAGTAGATTTTCTATCCCCAGTTTTTTTTTGCTGAATTCTAACTTACAAAACAGATACATGAACATGAAATATAAAGCATTAAAGTTGTTGGCCATATATAAATGATATATAAATATTGGACACCTAAATCATGCAGTGAATGACCAATCAGAATCTGGTATTTGAGAGTTGTGCAATCTGTCTTGTTTTATAAATGTTTAGATATGTTTACTGGCAAACCGAATAAAATAGCCTAGAGATTAGATAAATATTTTCTGCAGTACATTGATTCCATAGCTTCACTTTATTTAGTTCCTTTGATGAAGAGAAGTGAAAGATCATAATATAAGTGCTATTTGAATCGGGTTGTGAAATTATATGTGCCACTGTAGTGCACACAGTTGATCATCTTGCATATTGAATTTTTCTAAGTGCTTTTACTCTCCAGTCAATTCATTTTATTGACTCACACATATGTGCTGTATTCATAGCTTGTGGTGTTTAATCTAAGAGCAGGCACACTGAGCTTGAAAAGACATGCAGTTGGAGCTCTTTTATCTTTAATATAGTTATTTACTCACTTCCTGTCACTTGATATATTCCTCTGTCACATCCTCTTCTGGGACTCAAAAACCACGACTGTCCGACTTAATGTGCTGCTTGGGTTACAACACGACAACTATAGCCTATTCAGAAAGCTCCTTGATTTGCATATTTACAGAATTTCTCCACTCTTGGTACTGGACTCTTTGTTAGCTGCCGGCAATATAAAAAGGTTTTTATTAGATTATGTGCAGAAGCTTTTTATCCAATGCAATTTACAGTACACTTGATAGGGAGCACGGCCCCAGGAGTAACCTGGGGTTAAGTGCATTGCACATGGGCACAATGGTAATACAGAAACCTAACCATTCCACAGATAACGTATCACTTTCTCTTCAGTTTCAATCTGGGTTTCCAGCTCTGGTCTTTACCCACACTTCATTACCATTCATTGAAGAGAATTTTAGTGGCATTACCCTACAGCACTGACCCAGGATATTGTACACTTAGAAAGCTGATAGATTAAGGTTGTTTTAGTGTTTTCGACAACCCAGGCTCACTAGAAATATGTGCCGCTACATACATTTCTGCAACCCCTGTACCTTACTGCATGTTTTGCTGGAGTTTCAAAGTGAAATACACGTTTCACGTACGTAAAACACATATGTAACCGTGGCACGTTTGTATTAGAATTATACAGGTATGTATTGCAGTGTTTTTATAATGCTGCTCGAGGTATGTTTTGTGGCTGTTCAGAGTTCAAAAATCCAGTGAGAGTCACTAAATTAATGCTCTATCGTGTTGTAAATATTCCCTACACCAAACTTAGACCTACCTGATAGTGTTAACAAAAGCAAATGACATTTTTTAAATTTTATATTTAAAAACGTATTCAAAAATGTATCTGTAAACCATACTGTTGTGTGAAAAGGAATAAAAGTTGTGGGAGTTTTACTGCCTCTAGTGTTCATTCCAACTAGAAACGGCAGATATTCATATGTATAGGTTTTTCAGTTTTGCTGAAATGTATGAAGAGGCACATATTTCCAGTGAGCCTAGGTTGGTTGCACAGTACCTGCGCAATATTGCACCATCCAGCTTATATACAGTACATACAAATTTATTTTTATTATTTAAATCACGTACCCTTTTTTAATGCTTAGATTATCTGTTTATTTTTTGTTTATTACTACCATTGGATGTGGTCTAATGTCAAATGTCAAAATATGATCTAAATTCACCTATAATGGCTTGTTTATAAAATGTTACTTTTAATTGAAGACAAAATGGTATCAATTTTGAACATTAGTGATTTATTGACAATCAACCATAATGAATTAATGATTTATAAATCACCAAAGTCCTGAATTATTTATTTATTGAAACAGCTGCCAGTCCTTTAAATGGATACCAGAACAGTCTTGTTGGCAAAGGATGAAACTAACCATGATTATATATAGGCTCCATGAAGTATTTAGATCTTGCATCAATGAGAAGCATTTTAAAGACAGCACAGGGCCTCCGCTCCTACAGCAGACACACAGGAACCCAGCAATTACAGAGCACTTTCACAACAAAAAGTATATTTGGACATCACTAAATATAAATCTCAACAGATATTGATCCATCATAATCTAAGAAGAAAGACATTGCACCTTGAGAGAGACATTAAAAATAAGAGGAAGTTAAATCTGTCAGCAGTATACTTGTCACTGATGGATACTAGCAGATCATCTTAGTGTTTGGTGAAAGCTCTTTAAGTGTTTTACAGTTTTTTGCTGTTTTGCCCAGGGGGTGATATTGCAATGTACATGCCTGTGGTCATTATGTTTGTTTTAGGGAGGTGCAAATATTCCATTATCAACAGCTGTGCATGAACACCTCCAAATGCTCCAGCCGGGAGGATCAGCACTCCCTTCAGTGTTAGATGGATGAGATGAACTAAGATAGGGCAGAGCTCCAGGGGAGATCCTATCATATAGTCCCTGTTGATGCAGAAACGATAAAAATCCATGCTGCCTAGGAAAGGGACGTTTTTAACCCTAGACTCAATGTAAGAAATCTAATTAACAGCCAGTGCACTGTTACAGGATGGATCCCAGCAGAGATGAGTACGTTTACTCACGAGCACAGATGTTATTAATTGGCAACATATGATAGGAGTTGAGATTTGAGTAAGTTTGACTTGAGCTCTGCTGGTGCAATTTCCGATTTTTAATGGTTTGTTAAAAAAAGGAACATTTTATTTCTTTCTCTCTGCCATGCATAATTTAGATAGCTGAGACGAAACTCTGAAATGTGCTGGAGAATCCACCAAATAATGTGACAATGTTCACTAAACAGAACACATACAAATCTTTTAGCTTTGTATTGGGTTACTGTGTCTTACATCACATTTGTCTCATTCGGCTCAAAAAAATGCTTTCTGGGAGCATTCACTGAATCACGCGCATGTAATGAATGATTTGGTGCAATTTGAATTTTAAACCATTTGAAAGGATTTAGGTTTTTTTCCAGAGAAACATGGCAGTTGGCATGTTTCCTCTGCTGGCTTTGCTCAAGGAGTACGGATATTAAACAGTGACAAAACTAGTGCGTGCATTACAAAACCCATCTCTAGAGAACGAAGGACGTGTTGTGGCTTCTTTTGCTGACAAAACATTCCAGGACATGGAAATGTGAATACTTGAAAATGTTGATTAAAAATACGAGCAATTTAAAGTATACCCTTAGACATCATTATGGGGGATCTTGCTTCCCAAGAATGTGATGTGTTCACAAAATAAACAGTAATAGATAAATATTCTAACGCAGATTCATTCTAACAAATTTAAATACATAAACAAGGCAAAAGGTTCATTAAAATGTATAATTTAATTACAAAATTAAGGCAAATTAAAGTATTAATAACATTATTTAAATATTTATTTAATTGTTAATTTATTTTAATATGTATATAATTTAATTTAACATTTATAATTAATAGAATTTAAAGATTCATATGGCAAGACATTCATTGAAACCTTTTGATGTAAAAGATCGTCTGCCTGTGTGTTGGCTGTTGTGTTGAATTTGAAATGGCTTTTAGACAATCAATATTGTTGATTAATTTTTGGTGTCTCCCCCACTCACTTTATTATGCTTCAGCGTCACAATTGATTTGTTTTTCTTGTTCAAGTAGCAAAACATTAATCTGTTACTCTGACATACACACTCTGAATATTGATAGAGATTACGCATCTGCTTTTTTCCCCTCAGATGAACATTCCTGCAGTGATGAATGTGAGATTTTAAAACAAATTATAAATCACTTTTATTCACCTTAGCAAAAAAAAGCCACCACCCATTGCCTGTAATTTATGTACAGAACTGGCCTGTGTTCATTTTTTTTTATTCTTCTGAAAATGTTTCTGAGCTCATCAGTGTCATGTGTGTTAATAGGATTGTTCTACTTCCTCGAGATTCAAAAATCTCGACATAATGCCATAGACTGATTCAGATTGAATTCAGATGTTTGCTCTCCCCAGAGACTCTGAATGGAGGTACAATTTGCATGCTAATGTTGCTGTGATAAGGATGATATTAGGCAGACAGCACCAAAAAAAAGCATTACACTGCAGGAATTCTTTTTCTATTCACTTTTTCCAACATGTTTATGTCTTTCAACCACTGCTGTTTACATTCTTTAGTTATTTTATTCCTGCATTAGAGATATTGAATATTATGTAATTTGTTGCAAAGTATGTTAAATGTATTTATTAATTTAAAAAAAGTACAAGTATAATTTTAAATCGAACAAAAAAGAGAGACAAGAATATCAAAATAAATAAATATTAAGGCTCACCACTCTAATAAATCAATTTGAGAAAGAAATAAAATGGAGAATGACATTTGTACAAAAAATACGGCTGTCATATTTGTACTTCAATATGCCACACATATTTTAAACCTTGTTAAACAAACCCTCTAATAAGAATAGAGGATATATCTAAGCCCACACATATCAAAAATGGGTCCCACCTTCTATGAAATATGGCTGCATTTTTAGTTTAGCTCAGCTGTTTTAAGAATATTATATTTCCAGTAACAAGGTTCTTTTTTTCCCATCAAATGCTAAACCGCTATTTTTGTCACATTGTTTTGTGTGCACAGCTTAACAGTCGGGTGAACTGCAGTAGTAATCATATGTACTGTATATTGATTCTTTTTTCTGAATTAATTAATTCAGACTACTATGCTGTCATTCATAAAATCTTTATAAATTATCATTTTATAGTTCCCAGTGATATACAAAATAATATTGGTAGCACTTTATTTTTCAATCCTGTGTCTCATGTTACTGTGTACTTACTTTAGTAATTACAGAAACTATGTAATAACAAGGTACTAACCCTAAACCCTAACCCATTTAGTTACCTTATATTACCAATACTTTCATGGGTAAGTACACTGTAAGTACATGCAAGTAGTACTGTAAAATATTTAGACATTAGGCCTAAACATAATGTTTGTAATATAGTTTTTTTTCTCAAAGATAGTGTAAAAAAATGCTAATTTTACCCTGTCAAAAACAGCTCTTTTGAAATCACTCTATTCTGTGTACTTCCCCTTTAAGTCTTCACAAGCTCCGCTGACCCCGCCCCTCTTATCCACGGCACTCTCAGAGGATCTATTCTTAAGCCATATTCATAGTCAAATATTCCTAACTAGCACATTATTAGGGAAGGCGATTTGCAAAGATTCATTAAAATACATTAAACTCACTGCTTCTGTAGGTACAAACATAAATGCAATT
>JAUMHP010000057.1:6931682-6958728 GCA_032361065.1 Enteromius trimaculatus
ATCTCGGACTGATGACAACTCACTCAGGGGTAAGACACCAGTTCAGTCTGTGTGACACGCTGCTGTTAATCAACTATTGTGGGAGTGGCCTCTGTCGGCATGGCATGCATTTGAGAATGGCTTGATTTCAGAAGGGGCAACTTATTTTTTGTTAAATTAAAAGAAAACTACTGGTGGATCTTAATCATTGTAGGGTGGTTGTGTACACACACTCCCAACACACATTTCAATCCAAACAGCTTGTAAAAGTGCATGTGGCACCGGATGAGCCCTTTAAGAAAACTTTTTATTATGACTTTTATTATTAGTAGTACCAATAATTTTATGTATATGCAGGACACTGATATGATTAGAGTTCATGTCATTTTAGTTGTGTAATATGAAAAGCACTATCCATTTCAAACGTTACTAATGAGGCAAACAGCCTATACTGCATGCATTTCAATCAATTTTGCTGTCAGTTCTGATGTGTTTGGATGTACTGACTCAATCATCAGTCATCTAAGAAACAATCATGCAGAGAATGTAAAGAGGTGCTTGCTCAGATCGAGAGTGTTTAAACAATAAATTCAGCCATAAATAAAGCAAGCACATCATACATCTTAAATTGGGGACCAAAGAAAATGATCTGAATGCAATCAAACTTTCAAAAACACATGAACAATATTGTGTTAAGTAGGCATACTAAGTTTCAAAATTAGAATGTATACACAGAATGTATATTTTTGTGTGCATAGAACAAACTGCAATTTCATGTTCATTCAGTAAAACGATCAATACTGTATTCCCTTAAAAACACTTGTCTTGACTCAACCTACCATTTCCATTGAGAGGAATTAACAAGAAGCAATATCAGTCTCTCTTTAATAATACTTTACTGACTCATCTGATTCAGTTGCCAGAAGTTAAGATATTTATAAAGACGTTTCCACAAATGTCAAATAATAATGTGAAGTAACGTAACAACCATGCAGAACATTGAAATATTTAGAATATGCGTAATGCACAACGCTTTTTGACAGTCATCCTAGTATTTCTGATCACTCAGGTCAGCATAGAGAGCCTGTAACGCATATCAGTTTGGGTCAAGAACAGGACGGTGGGAACCACCACAATATCAACGATTGTGTGACACTTGAAGACACTAGTTGTCATTCTTCATGCCATCATGATCCTCTGCGCTGTGAAGTGTCATTCACAGATTTCTTGCATGCAGGAGGGGTGTGCGCTTTGTACAGCCACTGCTGAGTATTTTTAGTATCCACCTTTGTAGTTGCCGTGGAAGCTGTGCTAATAAACCACTCGTCTCTGAGGCCCGTCAACTTTTCTGCTCAGAAGTGAGGGGAGAGCGGCTTCGGTGATGCTAGATTAGCACCCATAGGAATATCAGACTCTGATATCAAGTCAGGAAGAGACGACTGTGTCCAGATCAATAATTTTCGAAAGGGTAAAGTGATTACTGTGCGGTTATTGAATTTTAGCTGCAACTGCAACACAGAAGTCCATTTACGCACCGACTGTAAAACTGGGTTAGAAATGACAATTTTCCGATATGACTTCACCTCAGATGTGGACCCATCCATTTAACTAATTAGTTTGTCTCTGTGATTATCGCTTTAGCTACCGTCATAGTTTTTTTCACAAATATTAATACGGCTACAGGCTACGCTGCATCAAAGCCTTTCCCTTTGAACTCTGTTTCTCAAGGTTTCATCAAAGGTTCAGCTGACCTTCTGCAAGCGGCTCTATTAAGACGGCATTTCACAGGCTGTCACGACCCATTATGTCAGGCTTGCATGGCATTAGGCAGACATCATGACAGACATGTTCAAATAAACTTGAATACGACAGACTGTGACATGAGTTAAACAAGTTTCAAATGTTCCCTTGTGCTACAAATTAACGACTTAATTAATTTGGGAGCAGGCTACGGTTCAGAACACCACACTCTGATGTCCATATGGCACAGAGAGAGGAAAGCTTCACTTCTTATCTGCAACACGATATAAAACAATCTGCGATCCAGAAAAGGGGTTATAGTTTCACTCTTCAAAGCTATTATAGGAGAATTCGGTTCAACTAATAGAACACCTACGTTTTTTTTTTTTTGCTCTTACACTAAGATCTTTATACCCCAGCACCTTGAGAGACTTTCTGCAAATAAGTCTGAGATTAAGCGGGGCAGAATCTTCCAGCTGGTCAGACTCTCTGACATTGTCTGTTCTTCTGTCAGCTGGGTGAAGTTTGAGCAGTTTTCCCCAAGCAGCGGTCGGCTCATTGCTCCATATGTACTCTTGAGCTCAGAGCTTTAAATCTGTCGGAGCTGTGTGGTTGTTGCCAAAAAGTTCCCTTGTTTAACAAAGCTCTCTGTGTGTTATCCTTTTAGATTCACTTCTCTCGCTTTGCCAACATGAGCGACTGTAGCGAAACAACGTGGTGAAGCTGCTGTTCAGTTCGAAGGGAGAAAATACCCCACGGTTATTCAATTTTAGCTCTGAGTCTATATATTTAGATGCTAGCATAGTTGCATACGCACAGCATTACGCTCTGTACACTGCACACTATAAATATTACAGCAGTATATGCACGTTACTATAGGGATGGTGGTTGAGACCTGCTCGCAGTAGTGGTGTTTAGTTTGTGCATGAATTAGTGTTATAGGAACAAAAAAAAGTTGTGAATAAAAAAAGTTGAATCTATTTTGAAAATTATACAAACATTTTTTAATAAAGGATATTAAAAGTCTTCTTGAAATTCACGTATTTATATTCTAAAATATTCTTACTGTGATTGATTCATCCATGTATATAAGGGACACATATTAGATTTTTGCCGATATCTTACATGCCGATATATTTTTTTTAACTCATATTGGCTTTTAACCGATGCCGATACCGATATATTTCCTTCTGTTTGGAAACAACACCAAGTCTCGCACACATACAGAACTATATCAGTACATTCACATAGGGCATTGGCATCAATGCCTCTTAGTCCTCATTCATACTGTCAGCTCAAATCTGATTTGAAAAACTGACTGTCCACACAGCGTATCGCAACTGTTTATATCAGATTTGTGTGTCCATAAGCGTTTATTCATTTCTCAGAATGTGCATTGGTTTCTATGTTAGTGCCGTTCAATTGTTATGCCTATGATAAAAACAACAGTAACAGCAATGCAGATGTTGTCTTATGATATGACAACATGTTGTTGTCGCAGCTGCGCTGTATTGTTATATTTCGTCTTTTGAGGCAGCGGCAGAAACACAGGAAGAAGAATGCACAGCTTTATTCCGTCCTGCCATCTCTGATGCTTTCAAAACGCAAAGTTACATGCATGGCAGTGTCTTGCGTTTTTTCACTTGACTTGCAAACAAGCTTGTTTCTTCAAATATTTTAAGCGGACAGGCTAACAGTCTGAAAGAGGCTTTATTTACTTTGGAGTGACGTCAAGCTTTGCCGAACAGAATTGTGGGTCCGTTGCGTTGCGTCACTGGCATTGCTCATGGCAGAAGTTAAAAGCTTGTGTCACTGCAGGCATCAGCCAATCAGATAACCTTATGCATATATGCAAATACCTTGTTCCAGATGCTAGCGAATCACGTTCATGCAACAACAGAAAACTAATGTAATTGGCAGTTGTCACTATGACGGTCCCTCCATCAAGGGTCAACCTTGATGCCCTGTGTGACATTTTAATATACATAGTAGCATTTTATTTGAAGATGTACAGTAAGTACTGTATCTGTACAAGTGTCATGTTTGTGATTTTTACTTGTGTAAGCAATAGCTTCTGATCTGGGTTTATGACATATATTATTGCTGTATTTAATCTAAAACACAATCATAATGTTATATGTGTATTTTACTTTCATTGAATGAATATAATCACCAGTCAGGCAAAAGTTTGCTTCAAAAAAAAAAAACAGACTGAAATTGTGCTTCCTTAATGTATACCTTTTATTCATTTGTAAATGATCAAATTATTTACCTTTTTCTTTTTTAATCAGCTGCAAGCTTGCATTTAAATTTAAACAAGTTGCTGCCCTACTTTTTTGAAATGTTATTTTTTAGATAATTTATTACATTTGGATCTGTCGCTACTTCTGTAACACGCAGCTTATTTTGGTTGTAAACAAAGCAGTTGAGTAAATGATTCTGCGATTTACTGTGATTGTGACACCAAAATAACTGCATGTGTCCCATGTCGACTCCTAATGGCATATTGGGTTTAACCTGCAGATATTAATCAGAACTAATCATTTTATTGAAATGATTTAGTACAATTGATTTAAATTAAAATCACCACTTCACTAGAATGCAGTGCAAGATTAGCTTTATTTTAAATAGAGGTAATAAACAGCGTTTTTGTTATATGGTGAATATAAATAGAATAGAGTGACACCCCTAGTTTGATCCACGTCCGGATACGTCCCTCAGGTCTATTAGAATCCAGAATATGAACCTCTCAGCAGAAATTCTGTTCTTCTAACACCACTTCTGTTGAAAGTTTTCTGTCATGCTGGCAAAAACTTTCCTACTACATCTGAACCACGCAGGGGACGATGACAGCAGATCTGTTTAATTTGCCATGTTCACAATTCCTGGAACTGCTGTGCTAACACATAAGAGGAATGAAAGTTGTTGCATGCATGGCTGCATATTATAGAAGAATAATGGGGTTTTGTAATTTTCTGGTTTATGAAATGTCATGCATGTTGGGTGGGAGGCAGCGCCGAGGCGATCGCACAGGTAGCAATCAGTCAAAGCTAATTTCGTGTTTGTGCACTCGGCTCATTGTTCAGATCTGAATGCCATTATTATAAAGAACAAAGCCTGTCCTTTCCAACAACTGCGCTTTATCATCAGACCATGAAACAGCGCTGTAGTTACAAGATTTGGCAGTGTAGCTGTGTCTTTGTTGAGGAGTAAGTGAGAAAAATTACTCTGGATTGTGTCTGTGTGTATAGTTGATGTTCAAAAACGACAGCACTTTTTATTGCAGGTTGTTGATAATGAACAGGCACATCCTGCTTTCCAAGATACAGCCATCATAAGTCTGCTGATTGCAGAATATATTAACATTGTTTTCTGAGAAGAATCGAACCACCCACACGTAAGTTATTTCTAAAAGCCTTTAGTGGTTGCGCATTGTCTTGAACTGCAGAGGTTGGTGGGCAGCTCAACGTGTATTGACAGAAAGACAGATGGAAACAGGGACCCAATCTGCCTTATGTGCATGCCCTTAACTGAATACCACTGTATGCTGCATGACCACACCGATAGCACCAGCGAAGTGGAGCTTTTCACTTGGAACAAATCTCCCTGACAGCTGACAGGTCAAACTATAGCAGTTCTGAGGAAAACTTTCTTCCTCCTCTTCCCTATGGTTGCAGTTATTATTCAGTGATATTCCTCTGCACAGACTGGGCTGTTGCTGCAAGGTAAAGCGGTTCATACGACGTTGTTTCCGTTAGTTTACTAATAATGGTTTTCATGTGGTTGCATTTATCGGCTGGTAAAGAGGAAGAGAAGCTTCTTTATCGGAAACGCATTTGTTGTTTTCTCTCAGTGAAATGGTCCACACCACACTCATTACAAACCTAATGATTTAGCGATCAATAAATGCATTTAGATAAATAATGAATGATGATTTGTTTAAGAATTTTGTAGGCCATCTCTAAATCATCCATCTTTTGCAAACCTAAAAAGTTTTCACTTGTTTTTTTTTTTTTTTGTTTTTTTTTTTTTGCGTACGTGTCTGTGTGTATATATGGGTAGTTGACAAATATAAATTGGACTACGGTGTGACAGCAAAAGAAAAAGACAAATAACAACAAAAACAAAACTTAACTTAAAAATATGAGAGTTACAAATAGCATGACATCTATCTATATAACATATATACACACACACACACACACACACACACACACACACACACACACACACACATATATATATATAAATTATCTAGTGATATCTGTTTTTATTTTTAAACCTTTATGATATAATCTCAAGTATGTAAGTCTCAAAAAAAAAAAAAACATAGATATTACTAAATGATTATGCCTTATACAAAATTTTGCGGTTGAATTTCCAGCAAAGATACCACATGGGCACTGTTTCAAAGTAAACTGGGATGGATTTTCAAAATTATATCTTGACTCTCTCATCAGTAAAAGAATAATTTTTCAAGAGCAGGTTCAAACACTTATGAAATGAATAACAGCATTTGTTCTTCCATTCGAAATCAGCCCCTGATGGTTCATTTTAATTGGCAGTTGGTCACAGTGCTTTCCAAGATATCTGTCTTCCACTCCGCTCAATTATTCTGCAGTCTCAAACACGCCAAGACGTCTTTCTGTCATGGTAGGTTTCATTAATATAATCCAGTAATGGCATGTTTCCTATCGTTAAAATAATAATAATTATTTTTTTTATAATAATTGCAAAGTTACCAGTTACAAACATATTGAAACACACATTTGTACACATTTGTACGTGTTCATGCCCACTCGTCTTGCCCCTTACATCTGCCTCTCCTACTGTATGCAATTTAGAATTGATTCAGAAACTGCGTTGCTTAGTTACGAGGCATTATTGCTCTTCTAAAATTGGGGGGTGGGAAGGGAACTCTATCTCTCTGGCATGTTTCATGCAGCCACATGCTCTGTAGAAGCTCATACGATTCTTTCTTTCTTTCTGTTTAGTGCAGGAGTCAGTGTAGTCCTTAAATAGGCACACAATGAATGCATCCAGAGAACTCTAACCCAGGATTCCCAGTTCTCAAGCGCGGCTCTGTTTTGAAGCTTGTTTTTTCCAGCCTTCATTAAAATAAAATGAGTTAAAAATTGCTGTTTGATCTTTCTTCAGTTAGCATCTATAATGCAATTTTCTTCATAAAGAAGTCATGAGTCTTCCGTTCTGTCATATCAGCATGTAAATTACCATTATAGAAGTGGCTTTATGGATTTCGACACTTACTCATTAGGAAATACCTAATGTAAACTGCACTATCTGGGACTTCGATTTGCAGGTATCGGTGTCTGTAGAACATATAAATCCTTTTATGGCAACTCTCGAACACATTAACCTGATAAAAGATGTATGATAGGGGATGTAACACATACCGTCTCTCTCAGTGCCTCAGCCTGAATTTACCTGCTCCTGACTGCTGCCTCAGCTTCTTGCCGAGAAAGAACGCGCTCACGAGTGAGAGAGAGAGAGGACTAATGAGGGAGAGAGAGGGGGTGTGTGAGAGGAAAAAGATGCTGAATCCTGGTTGGCTAGAGAGAATGGAGGCTGACTCAGTGGATCTGGAAAGAGCAGCATGTGACAGATGCAATTCTCATCCCAGTCCTCACCATCAGACCAGGGGCTTGTTCGCCATTGGCCCCGTTCATTGGACCGGCAACGCACGGCGTGCTATAACACCATGCTTTCCTTTGCCAGACCCAGCGGAGCTCTCTCACTAGCGCGTATCACTTGCGCAACGAGCAGGAGACTCAGCCCAGACACACTTCAGCCCAGCGCAGAGAGTCGAGACTGAGGAAGAAGAGAGAGCAGCTCTCTGTGCCGTTGCACGGAAGAGGAGAGAGCGGGATAACGCATTGCTGGAGGCTACTATAAGAAGCAGAGGCACGTCAGAAAAAGCCCACAAAGTGACTGTAGCAGACGGAGCGATGAGAAATGACTGATGTTTGAGGATCCAAGAGGATGAGGGAACACGCTCGCTCCGTTCCTGACTGAGGGAAAGTGAGCTTGTGCCTTTCGTCTGAGACAGAGAAACAAAAGAAAAGGCTTGTTGGGTGGACTTGTTTCACTCTCTCTTGGCTGGACTCTGTGTATGGAAGCTTCGGGTTCCCCATGGCGTGTTACTACATTGTCATCAGCTCCACACACCTCAGCAATGGACACTTTCGAAACATCAAGGGAGTTTTCCGAGGTCCCCTCTGCAAGAACGGCAACAAAAACTTGGTAACTACCTTGTCTCCCTGTTTGATCATGTGCCTAGCAAGCGTTTGGATCCGTAATGTTGTTACTGGAAACTTTTTAGTACTGTGATAACACTTGACCTACAGATAAGTATAAATTATGACTGCCATTACTAAAATCAATCTGAATATAATCACTGCAAAAAGTGCTAATCGCCGGTTGTCTATCTGATTAGAATGAGATTTAAATAAAACTGTATTTAGGTTGATTCGGTAATGTTAAATAATATTTTTGAATAGAATAAGACCAATTATTTTAAACATAAACCACTTTTAGATGGATCAAATAGTAAGGATTCCTCAGTAATCGCGGTGTAGCAGGAACACTAATGTGAAGCTGGACAAGAAGTAATCCTTCTGGAAAAGTATTGCAAAATAACTTCATGTTCAGTACTTCCTGTTCATGAGGAAAGTTGCAGATGGAGAAAGTGTGTTCAGCTCTAGTCCGTGAACGTAACTAAATTTCTAACAGATGGACAGGGATCAAATTAATCCCTACTCACAGTCATGCCCTGGGATTTAGTCTAACCGTACTTTTCTGGTCTTGCCCTCGAAATAATCCTCCTGTTTTTGCTCCCACCAAACTGCCTCTATTTCTGCACAAACTCTGCTGTAAACCCGGCATATCTAGGGCAGCGCAAAGGGGAATTTGAAAACAAAATCAGCGTTAGTAAAATATTATTTTTCATAATTACTCTAAGAGCAGTTTGAAGATTGTTTTTCAATTGGTTGGCGAGTTAAGCAGGATTATAAATACAAAGTAATGCGATGAATGATGCAGCCGTACAGTGTAATTTAATTAAAGCGCTCGTCTCCTGAAAGGAAGCATCTTTCTAAGCTTTTAAATGTGGATGTGAAATTTCATACTCTCTTTCACTGCTCTCTCACAAGCCTGCTCGTGTCATCTCTGTCAGTTGGGGGAACAGAGATTTCTTGACAGCAGCCTCCTCCTTTCAAAAGAATCAAAAATGATGGGAGATGAAATATTGAAGCTCTTGGCTTGGGATCAAGCGCCAATGCTGCTCATCTGCCTCCCGCCTCCAGCTGAAAGGCTAATACTGAGGGAACATTTGGGTGGCGTAACTGTGAATGCAGCAACAGATTGTTTCTCGAGCACGGACGAAAAGTAGAATGAGGTTTCGGTGGCCGTTGTCGGCTCGATCCCAATGCGATTATCAGATTTGACACATCTACCACTCAGTTGCGGGAAGAATCTGATGTCAATGAATGTAAAATAACGGCGTAGCGTTGTGTGCATCACCGCCGCCGCTCTGTAACTGTATATTTCGTTCATTACTCCCGCCGCTGCATATAGCAGCTGTAAATCTTATGTACTCTTGCACACACACACTCTCAGATGTATGGGTATGAAAGGCAGACTAAGAAAGCTGTGCTTATCCCAGCGCTGGTGCAGTGCCATCTGGCTCCTTTTCCTGGTGCAGTGATATTTTAGTCCAGAAGAAAAGCTTTGTGCTGTAGAACATTTGTTCAGCATGGCTCAGACGCAGAGGAAAGGAGAGGAGGAAGGATAATAACGATAACGGAGAGTGTGAGTGCTCCCATAGTCGCTCTTATGATGTGATGGACTTTTCTGGTATGAAATACAGAACCACTCAGTAAAAACCATCTTTGTAATTAGAGGTAATTGCTCTCCTGGCTTTCTCTGTACATCGGATGGCTTGGTTCAAGTGCTAGAGTCAACCTGTTGATAGTGTTGAGAGGACAAGTTGTGCATATCTCGTGTACTGAATGGTTCATAACAGTGACTTTGACACTGAGGGTGTTTAACTTGCGGAGAAGGGATGTAACCCTGTTTGGAAACTTAAATTACAACAATTACAAAATGAAATGGCATTTACTTTTGTCTTAATTCACATTATTATTATTATTAACAGCAGTATATGTTTCTGTTTGCATTATTTGATTATTTTGTCATTTGCTATTTAAGAGTAGCAAAGAAATAGCTTCATTGTGTACTGTCTGTAATTTCTTTTTGATTTTATTAGGTTTTCATTAAAAAAAGTAATATTTAAATATTTATTATTTTATTATGGATATTTTACGTGCAATAATGACTCAGTATAAAGCCTATACCACTGAATAAATAGGTAACTTGTTGAACTTAAACTTTGACAATACTGTTTTTGTTTTGTTTTGTTGCTTTGATTTTTGTTTTTATTTTGCATTATATATTTATTTTTCAATTTTGCTTTGCTCAGGCTTGTTTTGTTTTTGTTTTTTCTGTGTTGTTGTTTTTTGTTTTGTTCTGTTCAGGTGCGAAAAGGCAGTAAAAACCTCATCCTTTGTATTAAACTGAATGAGTACCTGACTGGAGCGGTGCCATGTCAGTGGACTCTTATAAAGTCACTAAGTGAACAGCAGCGCCTGAGTGGAATTTTGCCCCTTGCTTTAGTGTGCATGAATATGCATATAAACGGGGGTTATTTCAACGCCGGTATCGATTTCTTCACAGTCGCTGCTAAGTCAGCCCATCTCCCCGCTGAGCTGTGATGTGAGCATCCATTTCCACTCAGTGATGCCCCTTTCAGACACCACTGTGCTCTGGGAAAGGATCCTTACGCTGAATATCTATATAGCATGTATGGCTACAGTGCCTCTATTGGCAGATGCATGGCAGCATGAACAGGTGTTATAATCAGCTCTTGTGCTGATTGCGCAGGGGTTCTGGGCGATTGTGTAGATTGGATGTTGCTAACGTGATATGCATAAAATTAAATTGCCATTGTCGCTCTGATAGTCCTGCTTGTCTCGTGTGTCATGCTTTTTCTTCATGCCACCATCCCAAGCACAGAAATCCGTAAAGCCCTAATCACCATCGCCTGTGTGCAAGAGCCGAGGCAGAGAGCGAGAGAGAAAGAGACTAAAACAGTGGGAGGAGAAGGATTGACAGAGGGCAAAATGTTATTATGTTCCTCTTACCCTTTGTCTTTCCCTGCTGGGAAAGCCAGCCCGACAATTTGCATTGTGGGAACACAATGAGTATGTATGTGCAGACGCTCTCCGAGTTGCTGGCTAATTGAGAATTACAGCAGAAATCCAGCTGTAGCAGTGACCAGGCCCCTGTGCACAAGCTCTGCTGTGGGGTAATTAATGTAGTGGCTCGGACGATTAGCCTCTGCAACCTTTCGCCGCGTTTTACCGCGCGGCCCCATCCAGGTGCGAGGGAGAAACGAGCGTTTAGATATCACACCGTGCAGCATGCATTATTTACAGAAGGGGAGAACCTAATGCTTGTCATCACTGCCGAATGCAGACAGATGTAGTTAACTTTACACACGCCCGAGACAAATGTGTGGCACGCTCGCACTCAGCTGATTAAAATTCACTCCATTCATGGCCTTCTGTTACTCATAAACGCCAGGTTCATTTAAATACCCTGAACGTGGCGCTTTGCCTGCTAGTGCTGCATCAATTTCATTTCACAGTGCTGTTAACTTTATAACAATGGAGTCATTCTCTCTGAAGCCCGCAGACACGGTGTTTGTTTCTTTGTATGTGTGTATGTGCGTGTTTTGGAGGTATTCACTGTGACAAATCAAATCTCTTGCCCTGGTTGTGTTGTTCTCCTCCTTTCTGCACAAAATAGGCACGGTGCAGATTCCAGGGGCCCTTATAAAAGTGCTAATCCCATGTTTTCTACTGACGGTGAACCCATTTTCACACTGATTCACAGAAAATACCCCATTGAATAAACTGTGTACTTAGAAGGCACAAAGGCGCAGCGGGGTTTCACTGTAGGCTTGCTGCTGAGGTATAATAGCACAATTACACAGTAGCATGGCAGCTTTACCCTTTCTCCTTCCTGCATTCGGCTCACCTGATGTTCGGAGATGAAATGTTCACGGCGATCTTACGCCGTCAACCCATTGTTGTTGTCTTACCCTCATAAATATTTAAGTTGTCGGCCACAAGGATCTATAATTTACCCGCTGTTTCAATGCAGAATAAGCACCTAACGTGGTGAGACCAATCTCTTGCTTTGGAGCGCTCGCCTCTATATAATCGCTTGAACTTTGCCTGGCATTTTTGTACGCGTCGGGAGGGTTTTGCACTCGTAAGCAGTAGAGTAAAAATACCCTGCCAGCCCTGAGCTCTGGCCTTGTACAACTGAAGGGCAGCATATAGAGAGGCTTCCTTACAGCGTTCCTACCTCCTAAGGGATGGATACTTCTGTACCATTGCCTGTGACATATCCACTATGACCCTGAAAACAAATGACTCTTAAAGGAACAGTTCACACAGAAGTGTTCATTATTTACTCACCTGTATGTTAATCGAAACCTACAGTATATAGTTGCTGTTATTTTTCAGTGGATAGCAAAATTTGTGAGGAATATTTCTGTAGCTGTTTTTCCATATAAAGACATTTTATAATGGCCACAAGCTTTAAAATGTAGAATATGGAATTATGCATATACTAAACTTTTTGGTCGCAGTTTATTTTTAAGGTCATTTAACTTTTTAATAAACCCCTAAAGTGGTCGGTAAGTTGAGGCGTTGAGAAGGGTTAGGGATGCAGAATATAGTCACGCAGAATATGTTCTTTATACAACACGACCAGTACGTACGTATTTGTACGAGGTGGAAAAGTCGTGCTAATTTAAAGATTTTGTACAATTTGTCTGAACCCGCAGTGACAGGTAGGTTTAGGGGCAGGGTTAGGTGTAAGTCATTCGTACAAATTAATTTGGCAACTCGTAAAAAATAAGATGGGTTCATTTCACAAATACATAACATTCGAATATGTATTCAGTTATTTTAAATTGTAATAATATTTCACAAATTGCTGTTTTTTACTGTGTTTTAAGCAAATAAATGTAGTCTTAGTGAGCATACAGGAAGGGATCTCTCTTTAAAAAAAAAGATTAGATATATATGTATAGAGAGAGAAAGAAAGAGAGAGAGCAGACGTTTAAATGGTAGTGTGCATTTTATCAATTCATGCATTCCCAGGGAATTAAACCATAAAACGTGGGTTGTTTATTGCTGTATGGGTTGCAAAAAGACCATAAAAGTCCTCTTGCTATATTGTCTAGTCTTCTGCTACATGATAGCTTTGTGTAAGTACAATAAAATGTAAGTCTATATTCATTGATTCATTTATCATTGCAGCATCTTTGGTTTCATTTACACTAGTTCTATTTTGTCATGAGATCCAGTGCTGTTTGTCATTAAATATATGATTATTATTATTATTATTATTATTAAAATACGTTGAATATAATACAACAATAAAATAAATAAATAAATAACAGCATACAAAATGACTAAATGAAGCTATATGATGACCATTTTAATTTTAATGTGAACTGTCCCTTTAACACTCTTTATGCTTGTGTGTTTATCCTATATAACACCAACAAAATATGCAGCAAAATGAATGCTGTAGGTATGGGAAGGTACAGGTGCAGCGCTGGAAAGAGAGCCCTGTGGTTGTGCCAGTAATTGAACGAGTCCCCATCGTTGCTCACAGCCACTCACCGCAATATGAGTGCTGAGAGCCTTTTAATGTTCCCCATTCCTTTGAGTGATATTATAATGCAGAGCATCCCAGCTGCCTCGTCTCACTTGATTTGATGCTTGATAGAAGTGAAGCGTTTCTTTTCCTCCTTTTCAAAAAAAAAAAAAAAAAAAAAAACTCCAAGCAAAAGCAAAAAAGACCAAGCAAGCTTGTAAACACTGAGTAACACAGCAGCAGACCCTCAGCTCATTGAGCTTCACTGCAGCCCACCTCATGCTTTACTGGAGTCGCCGGGAGATGATCGCCAATGGGCCATGTTTGCAATTGAGGACAGACGGAGATGCAGGGAAAAAGATGCAGAGAGGGGCTGTGAGGAGTCCTCCAGGTGACCACAGTATTTCGGATGAGTTAAGTGTAGGTGTTCACTGAACCTCCATCTCTCTCTTTATCTGTGTAGTATTCAGACACTTCAGCAAGCAATGATATTATTAGAGTGCTGAATGCTAGACCTTTTGTCTTTGACTCAAGTCAATTAACTTCTGCTCTGCTCTCATGCTGCTCTTTCATTCTCTCTCTTTTCTCACTTCCCCTCACTTTACCTTGTAACACATTTTTCTCTTTCTTTCTAAATCCAACCTGATCTCATTACTATTCATTAATATTCGTACTTAGAGTGTGGTTCTAACACACATACAGTACATTTCTGTAGATTGGGAGGGACACTAAAACGTATGATATTCATGTACGAACAGCTTCCAATAATAGCAACAACAACAATTAGAAGTCATATTATTGTTAACAGGTAAATTAAAATGACTGAAGGAAATACTACAAATTTGACACTATGTTTCTTTTTCTTACCTAATGTAATAATTAATGTTAAATTCGGGGTAAATTCTAAATAGAAATTTAAACAATTGTACCTGTGCTTGCACACATATGTGTGACATATTGTGAAGATGGTAACATTAACAAATTGACTTCATACTTTGAGCTTGAACTGAGCTTTGGTGATAATTAAATTCAGCAATACAAGGTGCAAATTATCTTTTAGTCCCATCAGAATTCAATTTATAAATAAATGCCAGTTTTAAAGGTCATTATCATATAAAGTTTCTTGCACTGAAGAGTCCCAGCTTTATACTGAGTTTGTTCATCTGCATCCTCTCGAAAGTGTGCCTAATAATTATTTTATAATTGTGTAAAAGGGTGTACAGTTTAAATGAATTAGTAGTGATACTAAATGTTTCTGTGTCTATCCAACAAGTATGCAGTATCATTTAAAAAATGTGAGGTCAGTGCGTTTTTTTGTTAATTAAAAATACAGTAAAAAAAAAGTGCTCAGATACCATAAAAACTACTGTATGTGTAAACAGGGATCACCCTACTAGACACATCACACTCATGCTGTAACAAGGGCTGGACTCAGGCAAACGTAATAGATCCAATAGCAAGCTTTATTAAAACACAGCGTGGTCAAACAAACAAGGTCCAAACACCAGCAAACAGATATATCCAAGACGTGACAGAATAGTAACCAGTATCCAAGGCAACAAAAGGTTCACAAAAGTATATGTTTTGCAAAAAACATGGTTTTGAGAGGATCGGGCATGCAGTAATCACCCACGGCTGGCCGCCGATTTCCTAATCAAGCACGTCCAATCACACCGCTTACCTTTATTATAAAATACCCCCATTTTCATTTTCCCACATCCAGCCTTGATTGCATCCCTCCTCCTCCCCTTCTCCTCCTTATCCCTTATCTCCTCACGCCTGGGGGGCAGTCAACGAACGAGCCAAGAGCCGAACCCTCACCCTCGCTAGGGTTATATTCCCTAGGGTTCGGAGTCCGCCGTTCTCCCGGCTCGCTCCCCAGACAGCTCGCCAAATCTGCGCTACATTCCATTCTACTAAAATGATTACCGTTAAACGTGAACTCTTGAAAACAGAATACAGTCCAAGGTCAAAATCCAGAAAGGCAATCCAAAGTAACAAATGAAATAAGACTAATGAAAACAAGACAAGACTATGACAATTGTAAACAGGGCAAAACTAAGAACATGAACTTGAGAAAACGCTTGGAGTCAACAGCAAAACAATACTTCGCACCTCCTGTTTGGCAGGATCCTGCTTAAATGGCCACCAAACAGGAAGTCACCATAGAGGAAGCAGAGGGAGCTGTGAGAGTCAATGCAGAGGTGAGAGCTCCCTCTGCTGGCTTGGCGTTACACACACTCATAAAAAAGAAAACAAGAGAAAAAAAGAGTGTGCAACGGGTGTGATGTTTCAGAGCAGGAATTGAAGACACCGCAATAATAAATAACATAGTAAAGTGTCTTAAACCGATAATGCCACAGATGATCCAAACAATCTCAAAACTCACCGATTCAACGACACAAACTGTGGAAAAACCCAGCGACTAAATGTTATCCAGTGCAAACTCTCTGAGACTGACAGAAAATCTGAGCAGGTCCAGTCTGTGCTGCTGAATCATAAATGTCCCAGCGATGCCGGAGTGATGGTAGTTAAAATTTATTGTAAAATATAGCAGGGACACATTTATAGCACATTCATTGTCAGCAAGTAGCGTGGTGTGCTGTTGTTGTAAATTTGAGTGAAATAACCCACCTTAACTTACAGTACGTTGCATTTTTTCAGCTACGGTGCAGTTTCTGATAAAGTGTAGTACAGTATGCAGTTAAGCAAAAGGGTGCTATATTATACCAAAAAAATAGAAAAAGCATTTTCAAAAATGATATAGAAACCTACAAAATGGAAACATTAAAATAAATAAATAATTAAATAAAACAAACAACAACAACAAAAAACCAGCAGATCCTCCTGCCTGGAAAGTATGCAGGTATTATTAAGATTGGCTTATAGCGTTATGCTTTATTCCTCTGCTCCAGAGAAAGAGAGAGCAGTTTAAAATCTATCAAATTCTATTTGTGGTTGTTAATTATGCAAGTGTCGTCACCTTCGTCTCTGGGCAAAATAAAGTCAGACTGGGGCGGCAGTGGCTGTGCTGTCTCCTGCCAGCTGCCTCTTAATCTGCAGTCATTTAGATCCAGGAGGTGGAGTCAGAGTCAGACACTGCCACTTGAACTTCATATCAGACTGATTTATGTTTAAGTGTATGTAATAACTGTAGGAATAGATCCATCAGTACTACCTAATCACCATAAACATTCCATACAAAATGCTGATTATATTTTGCTGGCTACAATTTTCGAAACATTTTCTTGTTTGATACAATTATTTTACTGAATACTGAAATGTGTGTGTGTGTGAATGGTTGTGTACTTGTGTCTGTGTCTTGTTTTCTCATTTCTCTTGTGTGCATTTGTGCATGTCGATGTGTTTGTGTTCTAAACACATTTAAAATCTCTGGCCATGGTTTGCTTGGGAGACCATGCTCTGCACGTGAGCAGTTTCTAATGATCAGAATGTCAGCTAATTGACGGTGGTCTACTGTGCGGTTAAAGATCATGAGGCATCAGAGGAAAAAAAACAAAAAAACTGTACCTATCATTTTGTGCCTCAGATAGTTTTGGTAAACTGTAACTGTTCAAAAAGATAGTAAAATCACTGATGAGGTGACTAGATGATATAGTATAATTTGTTTTTAAATGGGTCTATGTATCTCCTTTTTGTATATAAAAAAATATAGCATGTCTAGAATTTAAATTCTAATATGAACATGTAGGTTATTAATTATATAAGCAAATTTTATATCTTTGATTTTGTGCATTAGTATGGATCATGTATGGATTTCAAAGAGAACTTATATAGAGGCCCTAAAATGAAGATTGTTTTAATTCTATCTGTTTGCTTGAATGAAAGACAGGTTGTGTGAAATTATTGTTTTTGTAGAGGCAGATTTCTTACACTAAAGTCTGGGCCACTTTGTAAATTTGGCCAATTATTCTGGCCAAGAACCACCCACTTAGACAGGAAGCAGCTGTCTGACAGACACGTAAAATGTCCACAACTACAAATTGCTTTTTAAAGGATCATAAATCTGAAATCAACGATACAACAGTAATGACAAGAGTTTATAATAATTTATTAGTTATGCATTTATATCACATTCATATAATTCCTACTTCTATCTTTACAATTATGTTGTAACCCAAACAGAACAGATTTCTAAATGATTGTTGTTGTTGTTGTTGAATTTATATTATTGTTGAATATCTTTTCTCAAAATAGAGTAAAATAGAGTAATAATAATATATAATGTAATGTAATAATAATGTAAAATATAACACTTTTTAAATATGTTTAAAATTTTTTGTAAAGCTGAAATTCTTTTTTAGAAAAAATCCAATAATTCTAGTATGCTGATTTGAAGCTCATGAAATATTTCTTAGTATCAATATTGAAAATTGCTATTTATTATTATTATTATTATTTTTTGTATTAATTATTTTTTTTGTGTGGAAACTAATAAAATAATCTGGATCCTTTAATGAACAGAATGGTTAAGAGAACAGCATTTATTTTAACAATAAATCTTTTGTAAAAAAAAAAAAAAAAAACATATTTACTGTTACTTTTAATAAATTCAATGCTTATTTGGTGAATAAAAGTATTAATAATAATAATACAATTATCTTACTGACCCCAAACCTTTGAACCACAGTGAACCGTATTAGATTATGATATTTAGTACTGTTTGAAATCCACTTGTGGCTGGATCGTTTTATATCACGTCTCCTCATTCTGCTGAAGCTAAGATCTGGACTTCAAAGAAGAGAAAACCACCAGCCTTTCATGCGGTAGCCATGGCGATTATTGACATTTAAATCCCTGTTTCAAAGCCTTAATAAACACCTAAGCAGATAACAAAGCGATCCATGTTGAGGTTGGGTTCAGAAAACCGGTTGACTTGCGACCGAAGGATACAAACTTCATAGTAACCTGTCATCGCAACCTGTTTCACTTCATATACTGCACGTGCACACGATCACAGCAATTTCACGGCATTCTGCCCCTGCGCTCTGGTGCGAGACGGCTTGTCTTGCGGTGTGCATGCTGGTGAGATGAAAGCTAAATAAACAAATGTACAAACAGCGCCAAATAAGAGAGCTCCGTGACAAGGTTTCAACCAGAATCTCCAAAGCATTTGAAATCTGGTTGAAAAGAATAGCTGTTATTGTGTACAGACCCTTTTTTATCATATCACACAGTCTGGGAGTTGTCTGAAAGATCAAGTTTTAATATGTGCGTATTTCACACCGCAGAGGCACGCGTTGCATCAGGCACATTTGAAAGGTCTCTCTGATTCGGGACACTAAAATATACTGCAGAGTCTCTTTTAGCCTCTAAGGCTGACCAAAGGATGGGGGTGTACGTATGTGTTCATGCTATCCCATAATCCCTCTCTCCCTCCTGATGGCGTTCCAGGACAGTCCCCAGAGCAACCTCTGAACGACCTCTGTAATCTCTCCTTTCTAATGACATCACCAATCTCACTCTAAACTTTCTTCTCAAGCATTTTTATTGTAGAAAATACTGTCAACAGCAGCCCAATAATCAATATCGCGCTGACTCTCTATTCCGATACCGGAGCGGGGCTTTAAACCTGAAGATAGATCTATCTGAGAGACGAGAAAATAAGATTGAGGAGCTGTATTTGTGAGTGAGATGCTCACCGTGCCAGAAGAGACTGATGACAACAACAAAACCTCGCATATTTCAGCTCTGACCATTAATTCAGCATCTTGCGTCGACATATGTTATTCACCTAATGCAAATAGCGCAAACAGATGCCTTAAAAGTGTCCGTTATTAGAGAGCGAGGATTCTTTATTTTGTGTAACACCCTCAATTAGTTCTTTCTTTAGCTTTACACAAAGGGTTCTGAAGATCAAATAGAGCTTCAAATATCGCTAAACCTGGCGGTGATTTGTAAGGCTAGTACCTCCGTACCTTCATTAGAATTCTCCCATAGAAAAAGCATTGATTTTTTTTGGTCTGGCAGCCCAGCAGATCCTCAGAATTTATCTTCCTCTGGCCTCTTATTTAATCTCTGCTTGAAACAACAGCAGCGGTAATGGCAGTGGAAGGATCCCGGGGAATGTGCATGGTCAGCGTGAAGAGAGATAGAGTTGGTGCTGGCTGTGTAAATTAAAGCAGCAGAGCTCAAAGAGACAGCTTTATGGAGCCGGTTGTGTGTGTGTGTGCGTACCTGTGTTTGTGTGTTTCGATTTCTGCGTGCAGGGTTTCTGTGTGTGTGGCGCTGCGGTTGAGAGCATAAATGTCATTTCAAACACTTATCCTCTTTATTAGAATGTTTCCACCTGTGTGAAAACATTATCTCCCTTATAATTTCCCATTTCCTTTTCTATTCCGATAGTGAATGGTGAATTTGACCCCGTTTCCATACCTAGAGCCTCTTTCACCTTAATACATATTCAGAACTGATTTAAAATGCATTTTTAGGTCCTGCAACTCTCAATATCCAGCTCATGAATTGACTGCTTCACCGCAGGCCACCTTGAGTTTGCTTTAATAGGATAGTTCATCATTTACTCAGCCTCATGTAATTCGCTTTATTCTCTGGGACACAAAGAAAGAGATTTCTAAGAATTTCTCAGCTGTTTATTGTCCGTTTAATAAAAGTCAAAGGGGACCAACATTTTCAAGCTCCCAAAAGGACACAAAGGTATCAGCTTGGTGTAGTTGTATTTACTTTGTAAACTGCCAGGAAAAATGTGCAACAGTTATACCTTTAGGGGTACAACGGATCACTGGGGTACCTTTAAAGAGACAACTTTGTACCCTCGTCTACCCCTTAAACCACGCATATTACCACCTTCGAGGAACTGCTATACAAAATAACAATTTTTGTTATAAAAATGCTCCCATAACGTTTCCATTAAGTTACAAAAACGTTATTGTTTGAATGTTTTTACAACTTTCAAAACATCCAGTTTTTTAGACACTGTATTGAAGTTCTTCTTTGGTTATAAGAACGTTTTAAAAATGTTTTAGTTTTTTTATTAGGGCTGGTACTCGATGAAAAAAAATATCGGCCAATCTGGATCGATGCATCCCTACCAAAGAGTATAGAAGTACTCTTTGTCTATACTTTCAAGTACATTCAGAACATTAGAAACGCTAGTTGGTGTTCCAGTATAATCTGTCCGACGAAACTCATCCAGTGAAAAACGTTTTTTTTAATGTTCCCATTAAGTTATAAAACGTGTTATGTTTTTTAACATTCAAAACGTTCCGTTTTTTAGACGTTGTATTAACATTCTTATTAGAAAGTTATTCAAAAGATTTTTAGAACATTTTAGTCTCTTGTTATATTCATGTTCTAAGAACATAATTTAAGACGTTTATTAAAACGTTCCATTACTATTATATTAATGTTCTAAGAACGTTTTCCTTAGTTTTAGTTATAATAATAATGGTCTAAAACGTTATTTAAAACATTATTAAAATGTTCCACCAACAACACAATGATAATGTTTTTTACGTTAACGGTTTAAAAAAAAACGTTTATCAATTGCAGCCTGATTTTTTTTGATAACTTTGAAAAGAACAATCAGAGAACATTAGCCAAAGTTATAAGAACGTTCCCTGTTAGCTGGGATGAGCCTTTTAGGGATAAATAAGACAGTATGGGTAAATAAAGTGAAACTCTAAGGGTGACACATTTTTTGAGAGTGTATGATAATCAGACTGAATTTAGGTCTTTATTCAATCTTAAATTAAATCAGAACATTGATCAGCGCGCGAATACTCACAATATTAAATTAAGACAATATTAAATATGACATTGATCAATGTTTTGATATGATTTTATGGGATTACATTTCTGTTAATTAAACAAATTGAGCAAGCTGCTTCAGAAGGCTTTTAAAATATCAATCGGGTCATATGCATGAAATGTGCTTCAAACTTTTCAAACACTCTTTTTTTTTTTTTTTTTACTGTGTGTAGACAAAACCAGTTGTTCAAAATTTCTTCTTCTGTAGTTTCATGGAAGAAAGTTAGTCGAACTGATGGTGAGCAAATGATGGCACAATTTACATATTTGGAAGAACTTTCCATTTAATAAAATATAAAAAGGCTAATTTAAAATGCACTCTTGATTCCAGCAACTCTCAGTATCCTGCTCATAAAATGAATGCTTCACCGCAGCTGGATCTGAAAGTGCAGACCACCTTGAGAAGTGTTGGGATACATTCACTACATTGTTTGAGTTTCCTTGCTGCAGTGTTTATCTGTGTAGTGGCTCTGCTCAAAAGCTCCGCTGCGCTTGTAGAGTAGTGGACTAAAATTACAGAAGGGGAGGGAGCGGGCTAGGACCCAGGGGAAGGGTCGGGTTCAGCTCAGGGCCTGGGCAGGTGCCAGGAGTTGGCTCATGTTCTCGCAGTATCAGCAGAGAGCTCAGCCTCACAGAAGGTAGAAGCATTTCTACGACCCCAAAGACTTTCCTCACAGTGCTCCTACTATTCCAAACCCGTTCATTAAAACCATCCTGTTGGGATGCAGGAGAACATACGTTCCCAGCAGTATGATGGCTGTCATTGTCTACATAATGAGTAGCTTTGCAGGGCATCTCTGTGTGTTTTATAAAGTCTTTGCTGGAGGCTGTATCTTTGTTGGACTACCCACGCAGCTAGCCTCCCTCTCCACCCACTCCCCTCCTCTCATCTGTCAGAGTAGTGCCCACATATCAGGCCACTTTCTTGTTTAATGAAATTCATTAGCTGGAGCGTCCTAAAAGCTGGAAGACTAATTAAGCTTCTTTTTGAAATGCATGACAGAGGGAACACGTATTGGGATTCTACATCGCTGCCAGAGGCATGATTCCCTGCTCTGCGTTAGTCAACAATGTAGCCCGGTGAGACGAAAGGGCTGTTTTTGCAAACAAAAGAAAAACAAAACGTTGTTTTATCTATATTATTAAGCAAACAATTATTGACTCGGAAGCTTTGAAGGGATTTTCACCTCTTCATTGCGGTCCAGAGGCATTGTGTCGGCCATTGTGCTTGCACAATGCTTTTGTAAATATTGGCGCGTTCGCCTGAAAACTCTGCTCTCGTGGTCTTGCTTTAAATGGCACAATGACTACAGCTGTCACCTGCAAAGCGGGGCGATGTTCGCCCTCACAGTGCTCACTATCCAGCCTCGATTGTTTACCTCAAAATAACCTGAGCACAAGTTGCTGCAGTTTAATGGAGACGTGCAATCTTTCAGCATCTCGCTGTGCGGTGTGTACTTCGATTGCCCAAATTTATCTCAGGTTCAGGGGCACTTAAGGGCCCTATTTGTGAGGTTCAGATAGCATCTCCTCGTCGCCGTAGAGGTGTATCTGCAGTCTACATTTATAAGCCTGATATCTCCATGTTTAATAATTAATGTGTGGTCAGTGTTTCTCTAGCACTTACAGCCGTCCCCTGTAAAAGCTGATTTGATTTGCCGTTCTGGATTGCCCCAATCACAGCCTCAGAGAGCCGATCACGCACTGACTCTGACATATGCGATGTGGAGCTAATGTTAGAACCATTCTGGCGCCTTGCCAGGTAGCGCTTGGTTATTGTATCGGGCTGAGTGCGCTCGTCGCTAATGCAATTCATCTTTGAAGAGCAGTAGTAATAAACAGAGGCATTGAGGCTGTGAACTGACTTAAAACCCACGCACATAAAAATAGAGCTGGGGTAATAAAGGGGCTGTTGAACAGGTTGTGGTATTATGAGACTGTGTGCTCCGGAATTGAAAAATACCAACTGAAATTTTAGCTTGGGTAAGAAAAAAATCAGTGAGTCACCATAATCCTGAAATCCATGCTGTATGTGGTGCGTCTGATATATTGTACGCACATATATCCATATATAGAGAGAAATTAAATATTAAAGGGAATACTGTCAATTACCACAATGTTTTTTTGGACTAGTCCTTCCTATTCTTTGAATAAAGCTATAATGAGGCACTGATAATGGAAGTGAATGAGCTTTAAATAAATAGTGTTATACACTCTTTCAGCAGTACAGCCACACTTACACTTAACAATTTGTGCTGTTCTATTCTATTTTACAAACTTTACTTGTTGCCATAACAACATAACTGGAAAAGTTAACAGAAGAATTAATTTTAGTGCTTTATTAAATGATAACCTTCTGCTTTTAAATCCTTTCTCTTCCATTTTAAGTGTTGTAACCTCTTTTTTTTTTTTTTTACATTAGGCATACGTTATTGTTTTATTTTTTATTTTTAAATAAGATATATGTTCTGCTCTTAGATGTTGCCAGAAATGCTGTGTAGATAAGCTGAGCTCAGCTTGCTTTGAGCCAGACATATTTCTTTAATATTACTTGTTTACATTCCATCTGCGTACAGTGTATATACTGTATGTGATTACATATATAGGCAATATGTCATATCCAGATTTAGTAAGAAAATAAATGACAAGCTGTCATTCAGCAGATCCTTTTATCCCTAGTGGTGTACTTTATAACACAACAGTCCTCCTAGAGCAACATGGAGTACACACATACACATTTGTTTTCCTGGCTTGCTGGGGGCTTAATATTTAGTATGCTTATTGAACAGTTTTTCTCATGGGCACCATTGGCTGCCCCCATAATGTTACTGATTGAAGGTTTTACTATCCTTTTGGGGACATTTGGTCCCAACAGTGTAGACAAAAAATGGTCCTGATCTTAATTATCACTTAAATGTATGTTCATTGACAAAACAAACAGAGAAGTTATAATTAATATGCATGTATCAATCCATATGGATTGTACTAATGCATTATAGGGAGGGAAAATTAGCTGCACTATAGGGTTAAGCTGTTGAACACGCAATCACATAATTGACTTATCTGTCCTTTTACCTGTGCCAAATCATCTGTTCGCCATCAAATGGCTTCTCTGTCTGTCCATCTCCTGCTTTTTCATGATACGATCACACTCTGCACACATCAGCAGTTCAGAGACAAGATATCCACTGAAGCAATGGCCTCCAACTTAATGTCTTTCTCCTCTCGATGTCATAGGCTAATCGAAGCACTCATTTCCATTGGATGGGGCGTATTGGATTTGTTTTCACATCCAGGGGTGTAGCATATGAACCTGACTCAGCCTCCGCCATGCGCACAGCTAATTAATGCAGAATGTGTTTGTACCTGACAGCGTGATCTATTATTGATCAAAGCGCTTATTACTGTTGATTTTGGGTCTTGTGACATTTGCAACCGCAGTAATTTTTCTCTACAGAAATTGGTGGCATTCGTGCTCTCGTTTAAGAGGGAAAGACACTTGGCTGATGACTGATTAAGAGGGCTACTCAATAACAACCGCCTGATTCTCTGAAGGAAGAGCAAGTGAAGAACAGTGCAATAAACATTACCAATGGATTTTAAATTAAAATTCTGTCAATCTCATGCCATTCCAAATAATATTGAATATTGAGATATTGAAAATGAATGAAGCAACATTAATATGGCTGCTTAAAATTGTGATGAAAGGATTATAGTGAACAATCTTTTTGCCCTTATTATGACATGCATTCAATATTAACAACAGGTTAGAAATTGATATCTTGTGACATCAATTGATTTTAAATTATGGGCACAAAATAAATCAAAACATATGCATGAGTGAATCATTCCTTATAAGATCAATGAGATGCATCTAATTTCATGCCGACTTTATGTAAGTCATTATCGACTGAAATCTGGACAACTATATGAGCTCTTCTTTTACTTCATTCTTTTGAGTCAGACCTTTTCAGGTCTGAATGACTCAATGACTGAATGTTCCGGTCACGGCAGTGGATAACCACTGGAGTGGAAGATTATCACAAAATAATGGCTTTAATTTCAGCCTTCATATAGCACTTAAATCTTCTGCAGAATCTTAGAGCTACTTTTATGGTGTTTTCTATCATTTTGAATATAAGCTACATCCTATATTCAATGTTGCTATTAAGAGAAACAAGCACATTCTTTACAATTTCATCACAAAAGAAATCCAAATGGCTTTGGAAGATCAATGACGACAGAATTATAATTTTTCATTACCATTTAAATATTTGTATACATGCATTTCGTATCAAACTCTTTTTGAGATTATTCACAGGCAGGCATCCGCAGGGAGACAGAAATGCCCTCTCTTGGCGGGCTTCTTGTTTGCTGCCAACCCCTCGATCAGACATGTAGTGAAATAAAATTGCAGTGTGCAATATCTGCAGCTGTTGTTCAGCTAGTGTCAGCTGAAGGTCTGTGATATGGAAGAGAAATGGGTTTCCCAAGATCCAGCGTGGAGTCTGCAACCTATCAATTCACTTCTTTCATTTCACATCCACTGTCCTGTATCTAAATAATGTGTATTATATACTTCCTCATACGTGAGAGGGAAAAGCAATCCTCCTCCAGTTGATAGATTCTCCTGGGTACAATACCAGCCCCTCTTCTACTGTCTGGTAGTACAGAGCGAAAAAGACACAATTTACTGATTAAACTGGACTCGTAGGAGCTAGGAGCCTGTGCAGGCACCTTGGGAATTTAAGATCCACTGAATAAGTGTGAATAATTTGCAGACAGCCAGAAGAAGTGACAGGGTTCTGTTCGAAAGACAAATGGCTGTGTAAGAGGAAGGAGGCTACAATGAGTATTGATTTCTTTTGTGATGGGAATTCATTTTGTCACAACTAGCACCAGATTGGCATATCGTCTCCATGCTGGCTGGCTTTCCATTAAAAATCACCTTGTTTGACCTTTGCTCCATTGTTCATCAAGAACAACAGAGCTTTCTGTCAGGTCTAACGTACCCGATGGTGGTCAGGACTGACTTTCTTGCTACATCAAGGTACATCCATTCATTTACTTATTCATTTCTCATTACTTTATAAATAAGGAATGTTGTTCGTGTTGAAATGTGACCCTCTGTCGGTTTAGCAGAGGGATGACAGATTTCTATAGGCTCAATCGCACTGGGTGGTACGGTGCAGCTCCAGAAGGCAGGAGACACCCTCAGCGTGGGGCCCAGTCGTGATGCTTTATCATCTCATTTCAGCTGCGTCCCAGCATGCCTCACTGTGTGCATGAAGCAGGCAGTGAGCATATGAGCAGCTCAACGTTAAAAAATTAATTGCACTAAAAGAATCTACAAACAGTATATTTGATCCGCCTAATGTGATCTGAATAATTTTGTGGACTGAATCAGATATCTGTCATAAAATTCAGATTTTAATGATAAAATGCAAGATGGAACATTTGCTCATTAAGCAGTTGTTCAGTCTACGTTTCATTCAGAATTGAACTAAAGTTTATTTGTAAATTACAAAATGCAATTTGCGACTCTGAACGACAAAACTAGTCATAAGTCGCACGGGTATATTTGAAGTAAAAAAGAGAGATTTTTCTTTTATGCCAAAAACCACAGAATATTAATATAAATATATATTTTTTTAAATTATTACTTAATTTAGACAGCTGTTTGTGAAATAATCCTAATATAAATTGCAATATTTCTTTTTTTAAAATTTTAATTTAGGAACAATGATAATGATGACAGTAATAATAATAAAAAATATAAATTATA
>JAUMHP010000057.1:6975674-6997056 GCA_032361065.1 Enteromius trimaculatus
AATGACTAAAACAAGAACACTATTTGCAAACCCTTTTTTTTATTTATTGAAAAACAATGCAAAAATACTGATTAAGAAAAAGAATTCTCAAGATGTCTCAAGGTTGCTGAAACATGAGTCAAAAAAATTGCTAAAATGAAAACCCTTTTTGAGCTCAGTATCTTTGCCCTCCCACAAGTTCATCCATTATCTACCAAACAACTGAAAAGTATTTTCAAGTCTTTTTTGTTTCAGGAAATTCATATTCTAAACCCACTTCTTAATCTCTCTAATAATAACAGGAAAATACATACATACTGTACAAAAGTAAAAATAGCACCCTTTGTTTGTTTATGATTCACAGCATTTTGAACTTGCAACTTATGAATATGAACAGTATACAGTGGCATATGCAGTGCTATACAGCATGTGATACTGTACATTCCTTCAGCAATGTTTATTCAGCAGCTACGGTAATGCCTGGCTCTGATATGAAGTGCTTCCCATGACAAAACACTGCTAAAGGCTGTTTTGAAATCCGGCGCTAAATGAGGCTGATGTACCCTCTTCGCCCTTAATAGAATAAATGCAATGCAAGTTAGTCAAGTTACAATATACAAAGTTCAAGTATCTCTTGTGATTTACTTTAGCCTGGGGAAACAGTCACTTGCTTTACCATCACTTTAAAATACAAGACAGCTCAGCTGACCTCCTAGCTTCTTACACAAAGTAACTAACACATTTATGAATTTCCTTCAGTAGCTTAGTGTATACACTTTGCACTATTTAAATCGAATTAAAAGTCCAATCTAAAAATCATACATGCATGCTGATTGTAAGTATATTTACCAATCTGGTCCCATAAAAATATGTACCTCTGTGCACTTTTTGTTCAACACTCGTTTTAAATGCCTTACTGCTTGTTTCAAAGAGAAATGTCCCCTGAGTGCTGCTAAAACACAAATTCAATAAGTGAACACTGGTGCCCTTTATGACTTTCATATAGGTACGTATTTTTGTGCTTTTATTATGTTAAATAATCTGTAGACAGTTGCAAAAAAAATAAATGCGTTATCATGTTGTAAATACACCAAATCTAACCCTATACCTACACAATATTGTTAACAAATGCAAAACTGATACAAAAAGGCATTTGTTGATGTACAGTAGCCATGTCATTTTTGTTGAACTGTAGTTCCATGGGATTCAAACCGGAGCTTCTCATTTCTAAAACAATCAATCAATTAATCAATCAATCAATCACTTTTATTAATATACTGTTATGCCAATGTCATAGGAGAAGTGCCCTGTTGGGTTGTCGTTGGTGGAAAATTGTGTTATTTCAAATCTTATCAAATGTGTTGTTCCCTAGACAGCCACAACACTTTTTCCTAATCCTCATACAATTACGTGCCGTAATCAGGTGGTCGTTGGAAGAGCACATTACAGCAAGCGAGATCTGGAGACAAATGTAGGAGCTCCCATCATGCCCTCTAGAGGAGACTCTTCAGTCAATAATGGAGATAGATTCTGTGTGTGTCAGCAATTTAGAAACAACAGCCAACAGGAATCCCACCAGAAGGGATACAATTAATCACAACAGGCGAGATGTAAGCGTCTGCTCGGAGAGATCTCGCTCTCCTGCAGTCTTCAGTGTAAAAATGCCACTGCATCATTATTAAGACTGGAGCCTGTTGGGTTATTACGCCGTTTCAAAGTCAGAGTGTGCAGTTAGTGAAAATGACTTCACCTCGCATTGCCGTGAAGTGTGGCTTGAACCTTGCATTGTCTCGTCTATAAACTGTAGAAGCGGTAGTGAGTTGTGTGCTATTAGAGCAGTGAGTATTGAGAACAGTACAGTCAATGTTCCATCACAACCGATCCGCTCGAGGAAGAGAAAAATTACTCCTCTAAAAACTACTTGAGTGGGCGGAAACAAGCGGATCATGTCAAAATACATTTACGCTACGGTTCCGCCAGCCAACAGAGTCGGTGTTGTGGTTTTCCGCTGTTTGCTCTAGCTTGAAGAGGAACACAGTGGGTACAGTGTATATTTTAATTAGAGTTTTAATTTAAAAAGATGTGATTGAGAAAATGTGATAATCAAGAACTCAATCGGTCTGTGCTCTTTGATTATTGACATCGTTTAAACACACAGAACAATGCAATTAGAGGCAGTAAGAAAAAGAAATGGCATATTTAACGGACCCACATGCCATAATGTTTTTATCCTCTAGCATTTTTCCTCACTTATAATGTTAGTCAAGGTTTCCTTCACCCAGTCATAATTACGGTACTGCTTTCAGTACTACTTTTAAGGTTTATTGTAAATCATATTTTAATAGTAAGAAGAAGAATATATTATCAAAATGTAATGTAGTATGAATATGCATCAGACTATTATTATTAATACTAATATATTAATGATGAAAATTGTATATAAAATTATTATATAAGACTGTTGAAATTGACTCTGCTTTCAGTATTTTTAAGATTTATTGTATTGTATTACATTTTAATAATAATAATAAATATTATTGTAAGTATTATTATTAAAAAGTAATGAAGTAGATTATTATTATTATTAAATAATTTCTGGTAGGAATGGCTTCTTGCACCTAGTCAGAACTTTTTGTAAAGAGATAAAGACACGAGTTATGAGTTCCTCATAATAGATAGTAAGCGAGTTTGGTGTGCTGTCCGGGGCGAGCCGGGGGGTCAGCGGACTCCGAGCCCTAGTTATTTGAACCCTAGCGAAGGCAGAGCTCGGACCCTGCGTGCCCCCCGTGAAGGAAGGCGTGAGAACATGCGAAGAAGGTATGCACAAAGACGAGATGCGGAAGGGAAGGAAATGTGTTTATTTATAGTGGGTAAGATGGATCTGATTGGATGGATGGAAGGAGGAGATTGATTAGATTGCGGTCGATTCGTACACGCTCCACCCGAAACTAGTTTGCAATGTCACAAAAATGTGTTAAGATTGTTGTATTTTATATTTTATTATTAATAATAATAATTAGTGGAGTAATTTAAATTCAAATACTATAATTTATAGCGAATAAGAAATTATTAGATTATTATTATTGTTATTATTAAGCAACCTCTGGTGGGGCCGTCTATTCCATCATTGTAGTTCATACACTGAGCAGGTTTGATTTATAAAATGGGCAAGCAGATGTTGCTGTGATCATGACATAATTGTGACAATTTGACTCGAGGTCAGAATGAATAACGATGTGTGGTATTTGTTAGTATGAAGCAGCTCTCATATATGTGATTTGTGAAGTGTTGTCATCATGGCTGTTGAGTCTTCAATAGAACAGACTGAAAATATTCATGAGATTTACAACAGATTTGCCCGTGAGCAATATGCAAAGTTAATATTTTCTATTTCCTCATAAATTATGCGAGAATCTGTAAAATGAAACGATCCCTGATGAAATCGAATTTTAGATTTTCTTGACTAGATATTGTTCTAAGGCTTCTGGAAATGTGCATTAATTAATCAACACATTGTTTTTAATTAATATTATTTGAGACAGGGTTTAATTTACTGTTTAATTCATGAATCACTTGACGTGATTTTGTGAAGGACCATCTTCATTTTCTCTGTTTGCACCAAAATACACTCCATCAAACCCTCTGCTCAGAAATCACCCCTATTCTAACGCCACATAAAATACATCTCTCATAACCCAGGTGTGCTATAAAAAGAGCAATCACAGTCTCTCTGATCACCGCTCGTGTCAATCATATTTTGTCTTTATGTTTCAATAAATTTCTGATGTGAGGTGTCTTTGTGGTTCCCACCCTTGTGGTTGACCTTGTTAGGCAGCCCCATAAATGCATAAAGAGCCACTTGATCTTTAGCGCTTCGTGTTCTCGTGCTTGATGTTCAGTAAAAAGAGAAGCCATGTTAAGTATCGCTTCAGATTCTGGAGTTGCATTGTGATGCTTCAGAAGTGTGCTATTTATATGAACACCCCCTGTGTGTCAACCCATCGCAGGATTTGTTTTAAGTCAGGCAGTAATCCACTGTATGTAAATACCCTTGTCTTTTGATGTTTTAATGGAATGCCAGATTGAAAAAGTCTGCTGCTACAAATATTAAACAAAAGGCAAATGTTTAGTTTGCAAAATGTTTCTAAATGTGGCACGCATCAATTATTCCCATGTTTGATTAGACTTGAGACTACGTTTAAAAGGTTGAGGATGATCTTTATTTCCCCATCCACTTCAACTTAACACTGAAATCATGAGCCGAGACTTTAGTTTGATTGTTTTTTTGTGCGCTTAGGGCATCGGGGGTGGCAGCTGCACCACAAAAAGGTGTGTTTATACCGATTTTATAATACACAGAGTCTGCAATCACTTACACAGGACTCACAACAGTGTTTAACGTGCTGGAAAGATTTGATTGATTGTTGATTGTTGATTTTTGTGCATGGCCTACAGAAAACAATAGACTGGTGCTGTGAGACTGAAGTGCCAAGGCAAAACACTTGTAATGCAAGCAGCTGGAGCTGTTTTAATATACACTGCTCAAATCACTAAAATAACACATCCTAGATTCTATTCTTATTAAATACTTTGTTCTTTACATTGTTGAATGTGCTGACAACAAAATCACACAAAATGATCAATGGAAATCAAATTTGTTTACCCATGGACATCTGGATTTGGAATCACAGTCACAATTTTGAAATGGAAAAACACACTACAGGCTGATCCAACTTTGATTGAATGTCCTTAAAACAAGTCAAAATGAGGCTCAGTAGTGAGTGTGGCCTCCACATGCCCGTATGAACTCCCTACAATGCCTGGGCATGCTTCTCATGTGGTGACATTGTGTTGTTTAAGGGTTTCCTTTATTTTTTTGAGCAGTGTAGTTCTCTGTTATTAGTTTATTCACAAAAATAAGAACGATGAACTCCACTTCTACCAACTGTTTTTGGTCACACTTTACTTTCAGGTTCGGTTATATTAATAAACCATTAACTGTGACTTTTGCCTCAGTAAGCTCCTAATTTTCTCCTTATTTATAGTTAGTAGTTGTTAAGTTTAGGTATTGGGTAGGATATGATCAGAATTGAGAATAGGTCACTACTAGAGTGTTTTCCAATATTCATTCATTCAGCAGTTAGTGTGTTCTGTGGCAGGTTGCATAAAAAGTTAATTATCTATTTAAGACTGATCATAAATTTTTAAGTCAGTTTCATAAAAGGTAGATTGGTCTAATCTGAATGAGACAAAAAGGAAAAATACAGATTACCCCTTGGTTGTCATTTACTTTTTTCAAATAAGTACTTAAAAAACAGTCTTAAATCGAGGCTTTTGCACCTGTCTCCTTTGTGGTCACTAGGCTGGAGCTATGTTGGGCTTTGAGCCCACTCCCAAATTTGTATTCCTGGTGAGTGAATATGGCTCTGATCCTGGCTCCAGGTTTATGGGATTTTTCACCTGTTTTATTGTCTGCCAGGCAAAAATTGCAACTTGGATAACTTAGAAAAGTAATAGCACACCACTTACCAACTCTCTGCATGAGTTTAGGAATCTGTTGTGCGAGATGCATTATGTACGGTAATTTAATATTGTTCCAAGTGTGAAAAAGTAAGAGTGATTTTTACCGCAAAAAAAAAAAAAAAAAAAAAAAAAAAATCAGGAATTTTATTTTATGTTTTTATTATGATGTTTTGTTTTTTTTGTTATTATTACCCTCGGATTTTACATATGGTCACATGCCCTTGAGAACAACCTCACTCTCTTTTGAAATATTGAAAGGAACAGAGAGGTATGGGGGATTTCTCAGCTTGACACAAAGTTGTTGTTAAGTGGCTGCTTTCCCCCATGCAGTGATTAGATCTATCTGCTGTGTAAATGAGTTCACAGCTTCACACCACATCATTCGCTGTGGTTATATTTTTTTCTTCTTCTTGGCTCTGTTGTTTAATTTTGCTCCCTCACACTTTCAAGTAGAAAAGTTGCTAAAGCAAACTTTTTTGGTTGAAAACTCCCTTGACTGAGCAGTTTTTTTTTTTTGAGTTGCAGTGATGTTGCTAGTAAGTCTATAAGAACACGAGCTTGCTTTGCACCAGCACAGATGCTCACAGAAGGATTTTCCCAAAAGGCATAACCATTTCCTCATATAGAGTGAGTAATTTTGGTCTAAGCTTTCAGTGCTATTGAGCAAAAGATAATAAGGGTCACTTTTCCTAGCACATCCAGCCAATCAAGCGATTCAGATTTCATTACCTGTAAGCTAGCCACTTATTAAATACAATTACACGCCAATTGTTTCATGCTGTCTCACAGTGGGAGCAAATGAGAGGGATGTTATTATTTTTGCATATCACAGACGAGTGTTTAGCAGCAGCGTATTCTCACATAGGATGAGTGAGAGACAGACTATTTTTACAAGGCATCAGATCATTTGAATGGGCTGGGCTTCCCTGTCTCTCAGTCTAATGGTTTTGATGCAGTTGTGAAAAGCTCACGATCATGTCAGTAATAACACCAGGCATATGTTTGTCGGCTTTGACTGATGATGACAATCGTATATCATTTATTGGCCTTCTCATTCTGGTTGACAAGTTTGATAGTTGATTTAATCATCCTTGGCTGATTTACTAGTCCTTCTCTGTGTGCTGTTCTTCACAGAACTGACAGGCTCACGTTAGACTGAGATGGGTTTTATGGTAAACTGATTCCAATTAAAATGCAAGTGCTTTTCCTCTTCCCTGCGGTCATTTGGATTGGAGACCTATTGGGAGTAGAGTTTTTTTTATTTTTCACCTTAAAACACATTTCCATATATCCAGAGCTTTAAAGAAATTAGATTTGAAATACAATCTGCCCCTGGTGAAAGTATTCCCATCTAAGATTTGTTGTAAATCAATATTTAATAAAGAGTAGTAAAGAAAAGAAAGAAAATGAGGATTGCATCAAGGGAGCTTTGGAGTTTGGATATACAGTATGAGCATCATTTTTAAAGAAGAGCAACACAAATTTCCCCCCTTTTAAATTATGTATATATATCAATATGACAGCAACATGTGTACTATATACATGATTTTGTCTACCAATTTTTGTGTGTATATTTGTAAGGTTATATGACCACATCTACTGTAGCAAATAAAGAGTTGGGGAATAGTCTTTCTGTATTAATAGGAAAAATAGCCTTTTCTCAGAAATGGCTGTATGTACAATAATTTTTGTATTAAAAAAGTTTTAAAGAAGTTGAAAGCTGTTATCCTGATGAATTTTGCTGTTTCCTTTTACTCCAGGATTATGCTGAGAAGGAGAAAACCTTGGCCAAAGCCCTGGAGGACCTCAAGGCCAACTTCTATTGTCAGCTGTGTGACAAACAGTATTACAAGCATCAAGAGTTTGACAACCACATCAACTCGTATGACCACGCTCACAAGCAGGTAATGGGCCTGTTGTCTGCCCCTTGAGACTTCCACTGATGCAATGCATAGCAATAATAGAGTGTTTTAGAAGATGACAACAAATGGATTTTGTAGCACACATGTACAGCACAAGACAAATGGCTTCCCCTTCGACACAGTCTGTGGAGTGGTGGTGGTGGTCTTATGGAGTTTTAATTTAGAAGGCCATAGATCAAAAGCAGGCAGGACAATTGGAAGTCCTGGTGCTTTGTTGTTGTTTGTTCATGTTGTTTATCCCCTTTTCTCAGGACAGCATTAAATCTATTTCCACAGCAGCATGCTGCATAAACCAGGTAGAGTGCTAGTTTTGTACCTGTTCTTAAGCACAGCAAATGGTCATAAAGCCAACACCCGGGCACTTTTGCAGAGAATAGCTCAATTGGAATGCATTTGGTGTCATTAGTAACCAGGTCCATGGGGCATGCAAATGTTATATATTTCTAGGTGTATTCTAGGTGAATGCAAGCAATTGATAGCAAACAGGTAATTCTAAATAAAATTGTAGATGCACACTATAAATAAAGATTTTTTTTTTATTGCATCTATGGTTTTATGAAGTACCATTCATGGAAACTTTCCATTGCACTAAAGGTTTTTTGTAATGTAAAAATGATTCTTTAGATGATTTAAATGTTCTTTAGACTAGGAAAATCATGGTTCTTTTTTAAAACTGTTCACTTTGGGAACCTGCAAAAACTCCTTTTTTCGTTTGTGGGTGGAAGAACACTCCACTTCCCAGAATGCATTGCCTATTTGTTTAAATTGTTTCAGTTGTAATTCAGAAAATTTAATTTTCCAGTTGTATGAGATTTTCTGCAACAAACAAATGTATCAGAACTTCAGTGCAGTTTTACACTCAGTGTATGTTGATTTAAGAGCCCCCAGCATCCAAAAATAGCAGTGTAACCTTTAATAGCCTGTTAAAGCTTTAATTCCACCACTTGTCCTGCTGTTTGATATTGGCCCTGACCCCTGTGCTCTGACTCACTCAGAAACTAAATGCACGGAGTCTCTGGGGCCTGCTGCGCTGTCAATAACAAGGCTCACTGAACTATTGACTGAACACCATCTACAAACTCTCCACCCATGACCTTGCTATTGAACACAGCAAAAGGAACGAAATGAACGGATTATGAAGGGAAAAGCCACTCCCCCTCGCTCTCTGATACGGGTGCTACACTTGCTAGTTTGTGTCATACAGATGTGTTTATCACATGACCTCCTATCTGCACGGCTCAAACTCTTTTAAAGCAAGGGTGCACGCTACCATTCAGCTCCTCCGCAAATGGGGTTGATGGATGAATAGCACAATTTCCCAGCAACCCTCAGGAGTTGGCAGAGCATGTCTGCTGAGAATATAATGGAGTACGGGAGACTCGCTGCCCCACAGGAAGCCCAGAGCTACAGAAAAGCCTGGTGTTCCTGTCAGTGTGTGAATCATCACTGCCAAGCCTTCACTGTCTGTCTCTTACTGGTCTCAGTGTTGCTTTTAATTAAGAATACATGTCCGGTCAAAAAATTACTGTGTTAAAATTTTCATTCATTCTCAAGTGGCCTGTCAGTCATGTCTGCCCCCAATGCACATGAAAGGATTTCACTGGGCATTTGCTCTCTCGCATCAGGGCTGCATCCTACTATAAATGATGTAACCACATCCAGTCGTGTGAAATACAGGCTACATGCATTAACGGCTCATTCCAGAGCTTCTCTCGCCAAATACATTAACAATCAATGAAGAACAGCTCCAAGAAATGCACCTGAGAGTCAAATAAATATAGCCCACGCCAACCTGTTTGCTATTTTCTGCAAGGCTGGCTGACAGCAAACCAGTGCAGTGCATCAGGCCTGATATTGTCCATGCTGTGCCAGCAGAGAGCGACAAGATAGGCGCTGAAGGATAGAGGGCAGGTGCACAAAGAGACCCTATCCTGATGGGATCAAACTAGTTACCCTGATGTGCCCACTCCACACTGAGCAGCCCTTTAACATGACAAAATTATATCTGATGTGACCGCCTCGCGTTCCCCTGACTATGAGCCCCAGCCACGGTAAATGCAATCACTGAAGCCTTCTCAAATAGAAGAGGTTACAGCGCCACTGAACTGTGTATAACTGTGCAACCTGAGTGGAATGCTTAATGTTGGGCCAGATGACTCTTCTTGGCTGCCTGGAAAAGCCACCGCTGTTTTTACTCATAACACGAAATCTGATTGGCCGAAGTGGAAGATAAAGATGCTTTTCAGAAGAGCTCGTCATCTGTCTTCAAGCTGAGCATCAAGTATTAATGGAAAATTGAATGAAAGCTTTCAGGATTAATTGGAAATGATAACTGGTCTAGAGCTGGTTGTTGCTTGGAGATGTCTGGTGCTTTCAAAAGGAGCGTGGTCTTTAAACATCCATAAATATCATATACTTGTGAATAATTAATGGAAGTTAATTTAGCTTATCTAACTGACTTAAGTGGACACTGTATGCTCAGACGTAATCCTAATCGATACATCTCACTACCTGAGATGCATTTATGGCCCTATCATGGCGACTTCCATCAATCTTGCATTCAAAGCACAAAGCCTTTCAGACCAGGAAACAAATTCAAATTAGCATCACTGAGTTTTATCTAAAATAAATAGGACAATTTCATGGAGTTTAGCAACCTCATCCTCAGCTTCTTTTCATTTGCACAGAAAAATGGATTTGATGAAACATAACATTGGTGTGCAAACACCTTAATTACCCTGCTTCTCTCTTGAAGAGATTTTTAATCTTTTTGCTGTGTATCCCTCATCTTGTGATACACAGCAAGACCCAGTCTTTATAATGAAAGGTTGTTAAAGCATGGAAGAAAGATTCATGGTCTCAAAGAGGATTATTATTCAAATAGCTTTTGTTGCTGTGGCATAGTTGACATACTGATATAGGTGAATGAATGAGATCAATTTTGTCCCCCCTCAGAGGCTGAAGGAACTGAAGCAGAGAGAGTTTGCCCGCAACGTGGCCTCCAAATCCAGGAAGGATGAGAGGAAACAGGAGAGAGCTCTCAGACGCCTACATGAGCTCGCTGAACAACGCAGAGAGGTGCAATGGTGGGGGACGTTTTGTTAAATTGTTACTTCCATAAATTGTTATTTCATGTTATTTATATACAATGTGCCAGTGAATACATATATAGAATAGGGTCTAAAAATATATAAATAAGTCAGGAAAAACAGAGAACACTATATATACTGTGTGTGTGTGTGTGTATATATATATATATATATATATATATATATATCTACAGTACACACACACACACACACATACATAATATATAATAATATTAGGTAAATCACTAATCTTTTTTTTTTTTTGGTCAAACTGAATATGTTCACTCCTTTCTACAAAATTTCAGATGTTTGTGCTTTCATCTAACATTTCAACTTAACTTTTTATTCGCAAATCTTCTAGGTTAACCTTGTGCAGTATTCCCTGTGAAGTCTAATCCTCATTATCAGCTCCTTTTCTAGTTAGTTAAAAGTGTAAATGAATCGGGCACATGCATTTAACTTTATTTTTCAGAACACCTTTATATTAAATGCATTCTTCTTACGTATAGTAAGCACAGTATTTACTCAGAATTTTAATACTGTTGCAAGGAAGTGTAATCTACATCTTCCTCTCTTTTCTGGTACAGTGCTCCAGGAAGTGGTCCTATGTTCAAGTCTACCACGGTGGCAGTGGAAGGTTCCTTCAGGGAGTCCTGCTGTGATGATGCCCAAGAAGAGAACCAAAGCTGTGCAGCTCAAGATTCAGGGGGTCAGATCCATTCCAGCAGTTGTGGCATAGCTTGTAAGCCGTCGCAATGGCCTTACAATGGAAGGGCCAAAAAGCAAACTTTCAGACGCAAAATTGCATTCTCTTTTTCCTTTCCAAAGAAAGCATCTGTTAAGCTTGAGTCATCAGCGGCGGTTTTCTGTGAGAGCATGGAAGAGGGATCAATGGAGCGGAGCCGCAGACAAAGACTCAGAGCACCCCCTGTCGAGCTTGACCTCCCCGGCTCCCCCACGGAGGGAAAAGTACTAAATTGTGAGGAGGCAATTTACAGCACTGGCACACAACAAGGCAAGCACTTCCAAAAAAGTGACAGCGCCGGAAGTCAGGGGTCATCACATACGCCTGTGGCGAGGGAGAGCCCCTCATCAACAGCCTCAGATTTGTGTGCTTTGCTCGTTTACTCAGAGGATGTGCCCAGTCCGGCTGTCTCTCTCTTAAACACTTCCCCTTTTCATTTAAACACGGCTGATATTGTTCTTGACTCTGCTGAGAGTCTGAAAAGCAGCATAGGAGAGTCCGAAAATGCTGAAAGTAAACCTGAGACCTCTGAGGATTTGACTGTAGAGGAGAGCGGCATTACAGAGGAGGGGCACTCGACCATCAGCGAGCCTCCAGAAAAGACTTTCTCAGATGTGCCACCTAAGAACGATTGCCCTCAACAACAAGAGCAAGCGGAAGATGCAATTACAAAGACACCTCACCCGTTCACAAAGCCCAGCCAGCCTTTTTTCTCTGTCCTAAGCAGAGACGGTAACACCGTCTTCCAGTGGCCCTCTGAGATGGTGACTTTCACAAGGACAGAGCCATCCCTGTCTTTCAGTTGCAACCCCCTCCATTTTGACTTCAAGAGGTCACGGATTAGAAGGTCTACTGACACTCAGGAGATGACTGAGCCCAAAACTGATGAGGAATTATCTGTCTGCTCAGGTTTCAAATCCTGCCACTCTGACAAGCACATTGAGGAATCCACAGCCAGCCCCAGAAGCAGTCCCAGCCAAGGACCTGAAGGCAAGGTCAGAAAGTGTTATCAGTATTCAAGTGACACCGAAAGTTGTGTCAGGCTGAAAACACACGACAGGTGTAGACATTCCAGAGATTGGATCCATGCAAGTAAGAGGGCAGAAGAGAAATTGCGGGCCAGGAACAGACGTCATTACAGAAGCCACTGCAAAAGAAAGCGGAGGAGGCGGAAGAGGAGGAGAGACGGACATCGGGAGACAGAGAAATCTAAGAAATTCCACAGACGACCTGAGTGTGTGGAAGGACTTGATAGCCAATTTAGAGGCACCACTTCACAGCAAGTGCATCCATTAGAGAAGTCAAAGCAATCAGCTCAAAATCAGGCTGAGGACAGCAGCGCAGCTCCTGTAGTTGAGGAAGGGGTGGGAGGCAGGAGGCAGGAGGCAGCAGCCGACGTAAACGGCTCAGCGGGCTGCATCATTCTCTCTGATGAGTTCTGTACCGACAGTGGAAAGGTGCTTGGGAACAGCAGGGAAAAGCCTGACAATCCAGCTGCAGGGGAGCTAACGACCACAGGACAGTGTTCTCACAGCCAGGATGCATCTCACTCTCAGAAATCCAGTGCAGCCGAAGGGTGCCATGAAGAGACATCGCTATTACCAGAGACTGGACCATGTGAAGGACAGACTTCGAAAAGAAGGCATTCAGATTTTCTAAGCGAAGGAGATCAGTCTTACGACCCCTGTCAATCACCGGCAGAGATTTCTGATGGCTGCACAGAACTTACCTGTTGTGAGCACGGGACTAGAAAGAAAAGACAGAGGCTGTCACATGTCCAAGATCAAACCACATGCCTTGCAAATGAATGCCCCATTGTTACGAACAGTGTTTTGGAAGAACAGGACAAGGTTGCAGAGGAGTCGAGCATGAAATGCCTTGTTTTAAAAGGCGCGTGTGACAGCTCGAATGGGTCAGACCAAATCTCATGCAGTATTGATGATGGAGAGAGCGGTGCGGTTGATTCTCAGACATTTACTTCCATTAGCAGTGCCCTGGGTCATGCTGTGGAGGAGAGCAGTGACTGGCAGCAGAGCTCCTCCTCTCAGATCAATGCTTCATGCACCAAGGGCAGTCTAACTCTACTGGAGACAGATTCAAAGCTCTCGAAGGAGCCAACAAAGGAGAATAGTAACATCCACAGTAGTGAGTCTAAAGCAGCACAAACCCCCTTAAAGAACTGTAACAAGTATTCAGTGGCTGCTCAGGCCTGCCTGCTCAATGTACGAGATTTAGCCCTGCAGAGGACTGAAAAAGCCACTCACGACAAATCATGTCAGCACAGCCTTCAGACTCCACCGCAGAGATTTCACCTAGGCATTCAGGCTGAGGAGAAGTTAAGCAGAGAGTGCTTCCATACCACCAGCAGCCTGTTCCAACCCGCTCCATCTTTCCAGGCCCCCTCAGACAGCATGGAGAGATGCTGCCTCTTGCAGATCCAGAGCCACGGACAGGTGCTACACCAGCAGGTGTTCCCCACCAAGCTCAAATCTGTCCTGCCCAGGCCACATCTGCCCATGTCATCTGCTGTCCTCCATCCAGTTCACCTGCCATCCTCCGTGCCTTCTGGCTCCATCACAATTCGTCACACCATACTACAGCACCACGCCGCTTTCCTGCCCCCACAACCCCCTATCTACCCCCAGGTAGTGCCTGTTTCTCGACTCCCTCTGGGGCCAGAGATGTGTCCTACCGCAGGACCTCCGTTTGTGACCCCTTCGCAGGTACCGGTGGTGGCGCCCCCTAGCATTCACCCGATGACTGTGACGTTCCACGCCCTGCCACGCCCTGCAATGTTTCCACCCATGTTGCCCCCTCATTCTGCTGTCATTCCCCTGCGGCCTCTCTTCTAGCTCTACAGGTATTTCTGTATGTAACACAATGTATTTTATACTGCAGTAGCGAGACATCACCTGCAGTGCTGCTCCCTCAGTTAGAATTTTGAGATAGGATGTTTTTTTGCCGCTTGGAAAGGATACTGTTTCTGTGCCATGTTGTCAGTAGAGATTCTTGCAGAAAATAATTGCACAACATTTTTATTAGGAGATATATAACTCACCTACCTGATTAATTCTGATATGTTTTATTAGGATTTGTTGTTGGGAAGATTTTAACAGATTTTAATCACCTCAAAGAAAGTCGTTTTATCCAATCAAGGGCAGCATGGTCATGGTCAAGAAAGAATATATATACAGACAAAATAGAATATATGATGGTTGCTATTTGCAATCTGTAGTGATAGAAAGTCCTAAAGGGTCAAAGTAAACCTGCTGAGAATTTATGTAACACAGGCATTCATCATATGTGACAGCATTTAAAATGAATCACACTGGCACTACTGTACGATAATAATTACTTTAATATAAAAAATAATGTTGCTGTGCCTGTTAAAGGCCTGCAGAATGCAGCAAAATAGCGCTATGCACCATGTGCTATGACAGCACCGCGTTGAACACATCCATAGTGCTCATTTATATGAGTAGTTTTTATGCAAATCAAAACGCCCATAGCATATAACTGAATGCGACTGTGAAAGCTGAACTGATATGGGCAAATTATATTTCTTACTTTGTTAATTATGAGCAGTGTTAACCTCAGCGTAGTGATGAAAAACAAACAGAATGACAGTCAAGTTCAAACTACAGAATGTGTCATGTGTGGTTTAATATGTACTTCAAATTGTAGATCTCACATGCTGTTGCCTACAATATTTGAAAAGAAGCACAAAAATGACCAAGTGCAAATCAATCCATGCGTGGATGTTTCCTGTATCCCTCATATTATAACCTGCTTGAATTAGGAGAACATACAGTTCAGTAGGCTAGATCTATCTGAAAACATCTGTAGGACATAGAGTACCCTGCCCTGAATTTTATTTTCCATAAGATTTTCGTCCTGCTATTTATATTATCCTGTTTGTAAATTTGGAATGGTTTACATAACCTAGAATGATCCAGTGGAGTCAAATTTAACATTGACTATTTTTCAAAGTAGCAACTAAAGCAATTCATCTTTTAAATTCATTAATATTATTGGTTTGATTTACTTGGAAAAAACATTACAAGCCATGGTAATGAAATGGGATTAATTCTAACAAATATTAGCTGAAATTTATTGAAATCCTGCTTTGGGGTAACTCCAAAACAGAAGTATGGTTTTGTTAGCAAAGGATTCAATTTCTTCTGCTTGCATCAGATGAAAGAGGCTAAACTCAAGAGAAGGATTCATTTACTTATTTAAAATACTAACTACTAAGATTCATCAATCCAAAAGCAATTCTAGCTAGTTAAGAGAAGAACATAAGTAATTCTGTGTCTTTTGAATTTCCACAATTCTTTCATTTTCAAAGGAAATGTGTTAAACTGGAATTAATGATTTAGCTTCATTGATTTTACAAATAGCCATATGGAAGGTAGACTGAACTTGATTCTTGATAATTATGCTACCATATGTTTTAAAGCTTTTTATTTAAAAAAATAATTAGATACAAAGCTGTAAAATGGTATTGCACCCCTGCTAATGAACACGAATTGGAAATCGAGGTTTTAAATAAAACAATAACTATAATACATGCGTATGAACTGTATTCAGTTTGAAAATACAGTGACATTTAAAATAAATAAATCTATTAATGTGAAGTAGATATATTTGACTACAAATGTCCCATTTCTGCAGAACTACATTTACGTCTTTTTCTGAATATCCAAAATGCATGTAATTTCATTACAAATGCATATGCGTGGTATATGAAAATAAAAGACAAAAAGAGATACAGAGTCATTCAGAAGTGGTGTAGAGAAAGAGAGAATGGTGTTTTGTAAAATCCTGAATATCCCAGATTGCCCCTTTTTAGTCGATCTTATGTCTTAGCCTTCTTATGTCGATTCTTGAATCTTAAACACATAGAAAATTGTGTAAATGCACAATGTCACTGTTTTTGTTTCGTTTTTTCCCTGCAGTCGAAGAAACATGCTTTTGAAAATTGTATATGCTGTAAATCAGTACTATTTATAAATCATGTAATATGTAATGTACATGTACATATGTTTTGTTTTTATTGTGCCAGGTACTCTGTATGTATGAATTATTTAGATAAGATAAAACAACTATGTTTTTTACGCCACTTTGCCAACTGAATGATGCTGAAGTACTATGTAATAAAACAAAGAAACGAGCACGTGCTTTCATGTGTGCTTTTGGGTTCACCACGCACTCAGGTCAAAAAGTCCACAGTATATGGCTACAAACACGTTAGAAATGAATGCTTTTTGAAGCCAGGGTTTTTGTCACAGCTAGGAAAGAACTGTTGAATATTTAATCTTAAGGTCTCGCACAAGCGATGCAGAGGTTATTGAGCGAGACAGCTGTGGTCATTTTTTAGCAACTTTGAGGCAGTGCTCGCCAGACCATCTGAGGCTTGAGCGTCTACTACGCGTGGCTTAAAATTCAGCAGCTTCCTGCAGCAGTGCTAAATGCCCTCACCTCTCTGTGAGAGTGACATCATTATGCAGAATTATTCTGCCATCCTGTATGAGACTGATTAGCTCAGATGTTCCGCTGTTATTTCCCCTCCAGTCCTTGAGTCACATCTCTCCGAGGCTGCTCTGTTGTTAGACAGCATTACCTTCTTTCTGCTCCACTACAATTGCAGGCTCTCGGAGCCGTTTTGTGCGCCGACCTTCTTTATACAGAATGCCAATCTGTAGATTTCCTCGTACTTTATGACTCATAGGCCCAGTCACAGCACTCCCTTGTGCCATTTTGTTTCCCTGGAACGGATGCGTACGATTTCTGCACCCGCTACCTCTATCCCACAGAGCTAAAACATGGTCTTCCTGCTGTCCGCACTACTGCTGGGCGCTGTGTTTAATCACCTCTCCCTGAACCTGGACAACCCGAATGATGACTACCGGGCTCGTGTCCTTGTGAGAAATGAGGCAAACAACTAACATCCGCACTTATTTCCTTGTACAAACATTGACATGCAGCATTTGCATAAAGCCTTTGTTATATAAAAGCGCCAAATTGCAACATTTTGCGAGTTTGAATGTCGTGTTTCCTCTGAGCATATCTTGCCTGCAGACTTATGGACCATCTCTTTACAAACACCCACGTACAGCACTGCCTCGCACAGCCGGAATAATGCAGGGATGAACAAATGCCTGGCTAACCTTAGACAAAACATTCTCTGCAATCTGAGCATTGTACCGGCCTAATCAGGGTTTCGTATTCATCAGAATCAGAGCATTATCTTAGTCATCTTGTTTGTTTGTTGATCACAGTCTCACGTTCCGAGAATGGATTCTATATTGGGGATGCAATTAAGAATGCAGGCATCTCATTTCTGCCGTCTCGTTATCCTTTTTGTTTGTTGCCTTTCTTTTTATTTTCCTCACAAGGTCAGGGAAATACACAAGAGAGTGATGAAGGAAACGGCAAAACACACAGACAACGTGCAGGACTGTCAAGCTGTTAAATAAAGTTTAATTAACGCTTCCATTCTCTTAGAGCCGGTTTTTTATTACTAAACGAAGATGAGCTCCTGGATAATTTCACCCTCATTATGATAGAATGAAAGGAAAGTCTGTATGGCTTCCAATGGCGAGAGAAGCATCTGAATTAGGGACTGTAAACGATTAAACTGGCTTCGGCTTTTATTACGTACCGTCTGTGGTGCGTATTAAAATCTGTATTAAAATCTCAACTTTGCACCTTTCCTTCATAGACACTGCCTGGCTCCTGGTACAGAGAATCCCGCAGTAAGTCAAAGAAATTGTCAGGAAAGTTATTGCTAACCTCAATAAGAGCGAATCTGACAGTAGCAAGCTTACACATTTCATTGCCCGAAGTCTCTGCATGAAAAATTAATGGCATATAAAGAAATATCAAATACTATAAACATCTAAACACATTCAAGAAGCAGTGTTGCATGGCTAATGAATATGAAAGCAATAAGCCATGTTAGGCCATTCGTTTTACTACAGAAGACGTGTTCTTGGACAGCACATGAACTAGAGTGCATACAATTCCTTTACCCGTGTTAAATCACTGTAATGCGCTGACTCAAATGACAAGAGTTGCATTTATGATTAGTAATTACTGGAATAAACAGTTTTTCCACCATGTAGCTGATTACAGTAACAGTAGGTGGTTTGAAATTGCCTAGCAATTTAAACAGCAACATACAGCATGATTGTACATTAAATGTATAGTGGGATATATAAATATTCGTTAACATGAGGTCTGTGAAAATGTTTTCTCAATCAGAATTTAGTATTTGAACTATTCGGTTCAAGTAAGCTTAGGTTTACAATGATGAGATGTAGAATCAGATCAGCAGGATCCTGAAGTGAATCTGTAGCTTTTTATGATTTCTTTGAAAGAAACATATATTCATTCTTTTCTGCTTATTAGCTTGAATAGACTTTAACTTCAGATCGTTTTTTTTAACTAGTCCCAGCAGGCACATATGTCGATATTTGATACAACTTTGGTTGCAATGTCAGGTAACCAACATTCAGTGTCAATTTAACATAATAATTTGAGACATTTGCTGACATTGACATTTGTTGTTTTTAAGTTTTGTAAGCAAAATCCAACATTACAGTCAACGTCAAATTCTCAACAAAACCTCAACAAAAATTCTTGAATGTCAACCAAAGCGCAACGTCTACTGATGACATTATACTGACGTCCTGTGCCCGCTTTGGTTGTTCAAATTGTTAGTAAATATGGCTGTGTCAACATTTACATGCATTCACAGTAAGTTTGAGATCTGTAAAAAAAATATTTTAAAATGTCAGAAAAAAAACATCCCACACAGCAATCAGCAAACATTGTATATCATATTGGCAGTAATTCCCATAAAATGTGCATGTAGACCATAATTGTGTATAATGATCTGATGTGTGATCAGATCAGCAGGGCGTAGGCTTTAGTGCAATATAAGTTTCTTATAGTATAGTAGCTAACTATGGCTTTTTTATTTCTTTATTTAATGCACCGTATTTATAACTTACTTTTCAATCATTTACAAACTACAAAATATGTAATAATGTTATATCATAAAGGTGTGTGGTGTGCATTCTACATCTGCCATGCTGCCATTGTCTTTTAAGCTGTGTGTTCTTAGGACCACTGGCAAATGAAACACCTCCACCACCCTTGTGGTGCTGATGAAATACCTCAAAATGAGGTGGTATCAGCCAGGTATTTTCTGCATATTGTATCGTGAATACGGAGTACACTTTTATGCATACTGCATAGCAGGCAATGTATTATGCTCTTTCAGTCACATGAGAGAGCTGTGGATATCTCCCCTGTGAGGGGAAAGAAGGTCACAGAGTCTTAACACGCTGAATGCTTTGTGATGGCCATGAATTGCCTTGTTGCTCTCATGACACAGGCTATCTTCATACTTGCCCCAATGACTGTCCCCTTAGATCACTTTATTGATCCTGCTGTCACTGATCTTAATGCACTGCACTGGTACTGAGATGATTTCTGCCAAAATAGGGGTCAGGGGCTAGTAATTTCACTAAGCTTTTCAATAGAGATGTCTCAACCTAATATGACAATATTATATTGCATATACAGTAATACTATATAGTTTAGGGTTTAGTTTGCATTAATTATTTGATCAAAATTCAGTTAATCCAGTAATATTGAGAGGTGCTGAAGAAACACGTATTATTATCAATATTGAAAACAGTTAATATTTTAAGGAAACCTTGTTACTTTTTTCATCCTCTCATTTAAAGAATGTTTAAAAGAACAAGAAATATTTCATGACAAAGTCACTTTTACTCACTTTTTATCAATTTAATGCATCCTTGCTAAATAAATTATGAATTCTTTTGAAAAAAAAATATGCTGATTCTAACCCTTTGAACTGAAGAATCACAGAAAATATTTTTATTATTAATTTATCTCTGCCTGTTCGACTGGATGGATTTTTTTTTTCCTTGAACATAAGTCTAGTTTAGATATTAATACTGCCAAATGTAAATATTTAGAAAATTTCAGTATCAAAGATGTATGATATCTTGTTATTGACAAATAAGGCAGTTTAATAATCAAAGTATTTTACTACATAAAGCGACAAATTTAATTGCCATTAATGGATAGTCATCTATATTGCATTAGTTGGATTTCAATAACGTCACTTTAATGCAATTTGAGTGCTAAAATCTTGACCAAACCCTTTAGATTGCCAATGATTATCAGAAAATCATAGAGAGATGTGATTTTGATCAGATTTTTTTTGAAAGCTATATTTAACAATCAGTGCCTATGCTGGCCTATATATTTTCATTTGTTTGTTTGTATGTTTGTTTAAATGCAGTGCTGTATCTATTGTGTGGGTTATAACAAATTCCTCTTGTAAATGCGTGCAAGGAACATGCATGCCCATTAAACTTTAGATCACAGACAATTTGCATAATTGAGATAATTTAAGTTTTTCACATTGATAACCTGATATCACTTGCTAAGGACACAGTGGTATGGCAGTTGGTCCTAACAGTACTGTAGGCTATCTTTAATTAAATACCAAAATAATACCCAACTGTGAGGGGAAGTATGTGAGCATCCTTAAAATAGTGTTGCCTTAAGTATTACTATGCTTCATTTACAAATGTGCCATTGACTGGCTTTGGCAGTAACTCTTGTGAATGTTCAAGCATTTAGCATTGTTCTCTAACTAAAACCATGTAGCATAATAAAAAATAAATCAACAGAAAATGCAGCCATGTTAGCCCCACTGATGCATGTGTGTACCATGAGAATAAAAAAAAATGCAGATATGTGCTTATATATGCACATAATAACTCAAGAATGTTTTTATGACAAGATTACCAAAAATAACTGCATATAAGGATAATTACTTAAACTTCAATTATATCAATTTGAAGTCCTGTCATTTGAAGTGCTCATAATTAGAAGTAATTAAGTGGGTATCTGACAGTTGCTCCAATTGCAATATGCTTAAAATAATGCTTTCAGATGTATTTTTTTTTTGTATACTGAAAAACAACAGGCAAGCGAACTGAAAACGTCTAAGGTTACAACGGTAACCCACGTTCCCTGAAGGAGGGAACGGAGACGTTACATATGGGATCTCGCAT
>JAUMHP010000057.1:7018164-7033621 GCA_032361065.1 Enteromius trimaculatus
CAATGTTTTGTTTCGCTTACGGCCATATATGTGTACATGTAAATGAGCGGTGCTTACATTGGCGCATGTCCTCTGACATATAACGGTGTAGTAGTCGTGTCCCATTTCTTAGGGGAAAATATTTATCCCTTCCCCTTTTCACTTTATTTCAAAGGGCAAGGGGAAGGGGTGAGGGGTAGGCAAAGGGCTAGAAAATAGAATTGGGATTGGGCCTTATTCTTCTTATAATTGAATAAAAACACTTGTGGATCTTTATCATTGTAGGGTGGTTGTGTACACACACTCCCAACACACATTCCAGTCCAAATAGCTTAGTGCATGTAAAAACTTAAAAGTGCATGTACCACCGTATGACCCCTTTAAGAAAGAAATACGGTACAATAAAAACAAAACTCCAGTTTTATCATTAATTCTGTAAAATATCATTACATTTGAAAATAACTGTTTTCTAAGTGTAATTTATTCCAGTGATGGCATTCATTACTACAGTGTTCATTGTCACATGATCCTTCAGAAATTATTCTAATATGCTGATCTGATGTCTCAAAATATAAAAAGGTGAAAAATAAAAACGAAGGGAGAAATGAAAGAAGGGAAAAAATATTGTAAATAGTTGTACTGCTTAAAATTCTTCGTGAATTATGATACATTTCCAGGATTCTTGGATGAATAGAAAGGAAAACTCATTTGAAATCTTCGTTAACAGTGTTTATACTGTCACGTTTGGTCAATTTAATGCATCCTTTAAAAAAAAAAAAAAAAAGAAAAATTAATTCTTAACCTTTTTTTTGTTACTGAGAACATTTTAATTATTAATTCATTAGCATTATGTTTTTGATAATTACCAACCTGAACTAATCTTGTCTTGCCAATAAAAAGTGATACAGTCTGATATTTAAGCAGACTTCCGTCTGACCTTGACACAGCCATGAGGGCCTTTGAGGGATCTCTTTACGATATAATTTCCAGTTTTATATTTTAAAGCAAATTTGTTAGATATACAAGATACAGTAATAACAGATCATGCCAAACTACCTGTTTTCAATAATTGATTTCCTTTAAAAAAAGTATCACCTTGACATAATATGTATAATGACATTTATTTGGTTAAGGATGGGTATTTGCATCAACCCGTCTTTTACTGACATATTATTTTAAATTCCCCAGCTGAAGCGCAGGTAAACCACCACCCAGGGCCTGTTAGTGTGTTCATCTGTGTGCACCAGATCGTTTCATGCTGAATTCCTCATGTATCTGCAAACCAATACCTGCTCAAACATTCATGTGTGGTCTCTGAGCATGTAGGGAGGTCAAAGTTCACTTGTGTTTGCAAACAGATAATTAAATGAGCCTTCTACTCTCAAGATCATAATTCCTTTAGCATGGTCAAACAACCATGGCCAAATGGTGTACAGGTCTCAATGCACACGACATGGTCTCTGCCTCTCGCATGTCATGCTTTTGATTCAGCTAACAAAATAATAATGACTTATCTCTGGCTGCAATAAAAACTGTGTCATTCTAAGCTTTGCGTGGTGTGTGTACAGTCTCTCTGTCTGTTCTGTCCTGTGCTTGTAGAGACTAGCCCATCACATCAGCTTGACGTGATCCACCCTTGGGGAAAAACGCAGAACATTTATTTCACATCAGGCATTGGCACTGAGGTGCTTGTTTTCCATCGGCTGCTTTCCCCAGCTGGCCTATTTTTTTTTTTTTTTTTTTTTTTGCGTTCTCTAACTTCTCTGTGTCCCTAATTGTCAACTTGCACTCATCAACCACATAGAAAACGATGTAATAGAAAAAAACAATATATGCAAAAAAGCTCTTTCTTAGAAGTCACATGGGTATAAAAATTGCTAAAAATTTGACTGTCAATGCAAATATATAGTAAATACAGTACCATAAATCATGGTTTTTCTTCAACTGAAGCACAAAATAACACATCAATGTGCAGACGTCTGTTCTGCCTGTAAATGAAAAAAAATGTTTGAAAAAAGATATGTGGGCATCAGCTCTGTTTGATTTCACTTAATACTTGTGGAGAATTTTTGAAAATTTATTTCCACAGTCATATGACTAAAGGTGGGGATCAAACTGACGTCATTATCTGCCTTCAATCTGAACAAAATTCAGATGCTTCTTATGTAACATTTGGTTTCAGGCTGATACTTGATAGTTGGATGATGTTTCATGATATGATCATTTCAAATCTATCTATTTCTCTATCTACACTTGAATTTGTGTATTGCTGGTCTCTCATGGAGCTTGGCTTTACAATGTTCTTTATGAGTTATGACTTATCTACGGTCTTTATGACAATTAATGATTAAAGGGTTACTTGACTAATTTATGCTGCAACATGTTTATATAAAGGCAGAGATGATCAGTTTTGCTACTCTACAAAAGGCTGTTGACTGACTGAGGGCCTGAGGGCATATCTGCAGGCTTCAACAACATACTTGTCCTTACTGTTCATGCAGTTCACAAATGAAAAAAAAAAAATAGCTTACTTTTGCCAGACAACAGAAAAATGATTTCTTTTTTTCTTTTGCTCTCTCTCTTTCTCTCTCTGTCTTTCTCTCTCTGTCTTTCGCTCTCTGCTGCTTTCCATAAATTAAAAAAACATGCACAATAGGATGTTTGGTGTGTGGTTTTCTTCCTGCTGCACACGCAAAACAGGTGAAATGTAAAAGCTAATATGCAGTAATGTCAATATCCCTCTTCAAACATTTATAATTAAGTTCTTTATTGTTTTACAAATATTAAGTTATCCACAAAATAAAATAACTTACATATTCAAACTTAAAAAAAATTATACAATTAAAAAAAAAGCATATCATCGCACTCACCCCACACAGTATTTCTTGTCAGTCATTTTCTCCAGAATAATTGGTCTAAATGTGCAAAAAAAACAAACTAAATTAAGCATGAACCCAAACTCAACTCTGATAACTCAACTGACTGTATATTTTTACATGATGTTTTGGCATATATTATAACATAAAACATCACACAAATAAATAAATATAACAATAAAGCAAAACCGAAGAACAGAACAATATTAGAAGATTAAAACAAACAAAAATATTTTTTTCTTCTTTCATTATGGGACAAAGTTTAAAATTACTAGAAAACAATGGTTGGAGTTCCCTTTAAAATGCATTGATTAATTATGATTTATCTTCATCTGATACTAAGAAAGATGTTTCAGATGTACAGAAGCTTATTTTATGTGTAATTATTATTAATCAAGGTAATGGCTTTGCAGAAACCTAATTTTTTATTTAACTAAGACATATAGAAGTTCCTTTAACTGGCCGTGAACAGTTATTTTCATAAAATATCCAGTGATATTTTACTACTTTATGCAAGACATTATATAAGACATTAAGCAATCTGAAAAGATGTTAAAACTACTTTGAATGTTGAATTGTCATGTCCAGTGTTGGGGGTAACACATTACAAGTAACGATATTTTTTCCAAGTAACTAGTAAAGTAACACACTGCTAAGTAATATAACGTAGTTACCTTTTCAAAAAAGTAATGGCAGTTACTTTGTTTTTTTATTTATTGAGTTGCAAGTCTCCTGCCTCCTGAAATGCTGGGAAAAATCAGAAATGCAGAGGCATTGTGTGCGGTGTGTGAATACAGAGCATTTCTAGACTAAATGGGAATGTGCATTAATTCCAAAAACAGATGTAGTATTCATCAAAATGAATTAAACTCAATATGGCACAATACTGCAATAAATAAATTACACAAATGTATCTAATCTCATTTTATTAACCAATGTCTTTGCTGCTGACCTTTGATGATCCAGTTAAACCATACTTGCAAGCAAAAATGACTGCGCTTCATTGTTGTTGTTTTTTATTGCTGAAGAGTATTGAACTTTCTTCTGTATTCTACTTTACGGAAACGCATTACTTTCCATAAAAAGTAATTAAGTAACGTAATTAGTTACTTTTTTTTAGGGGAGTAACGCAATATTGTAATGCACTACTTTTAAAAGTAACTTTCCCCAACACTGGTCATGCCTGAACAGCCACCTGAAGAATGAGCTGGCAGAAATGTGAGATATTTTATTTTTATATAAAGAGTCGAGGGGACCTATAACTACCACATTATGGGTGTGGTGATCAGGACGTGATTATACATCTGTCTAAATATCTACTGACTGACATTAAAAGCTCTGGTGAATATGTTCCTGTTACAGTGAACAGAGGCACAGCCAACAGATTGCAGGGAAACAACATACACACATCTGTAGAGGTTTAGTCCAGCTTCTTCCATACATTTAGTCTCCTCAGATCATTCTTATGATCTGTTTTTCATGAGATTATTCCATAACAAACGTCCATATCCATGTAACAGTGTTGTCCTTTCAGCTGATCACCAGGACTGATCCACAGCTTGCAATCCATTCATTTGACTGTGTTTAGAAAGGCTTTGAAGACCAGTCTACACTTTTACCAGCATTAAAGTGGTTATATATACAATCCTTGGAAATCTAAACAAGACATGCTGGTCTTTTTGAATTGATATTAACTGGTATATGATACCGTTTTTATACTCAGAGTTTATTTGGTAAACTCTTCTGATAAATGGCTCTGTGCAAAACTATATGATAGTACTAACTATATATATATAAATATGTATATACACATACATACATACTTAAAGTAGTCAACATTTGAAGTGGATCAAAAAAAAAAAGGTTCATCAAAGTTGTCCTAACACAAAAAACACATTTTGGTTTGAAGTTTTTGGACAACATCGATGAAAGTCTTGATCCACTTCAAATGTTGACTACTATTTATATTTATATATATTTCTCTTCTTTAAGTACCGGAATCCCATGCGTCTGCTTGGTGCTATATTACAGGACTAGGAGACATTGATTTCTTTGCAAATTGAAATAAAACGAACACCACATAGTGTCGACGAGTGCTCTGTTGGCAGTATACTCAACAATATATCCATATTCTTAATTTATTTAAATTAAAAATACTTTTTCTGAAATTAAATGCAGTGCAAGTCCAAAATCAGTCTGGAATCTTGTGCTTGGACCCATGCAGTGTGCAAACATGTGCACACTTCTCTAGCACTCAATTCATCTCAGTCTGCTTTTGTGCTTTCCATTCGAATCATGGAAACGGCAGTCCATTGCAAAAGGGAGGGATTTCTCAGTCTTTCCCTGTGTTTTTTAGTGTCTGTTTTTGTACATTTAATAGATGATTGCTTATTTCATTTGCAGACACTGACCCACTCTGTTATCCTGCACTCTTCACACACAACATAACAGCACCAGTGGAACTTGCAATTGCAGCGTTCACTGCGAGTCTGTTGTAGGATGTTGTGGCCCCGGCCACAGCACAGGCTCTCACAGTTGTCCATTCCCTGGCTGGTCTTGTTACAGATCCGGCCCTGCGTCCCGGCAGAATCCGACCCGGGGTCCCTCTCACAGAAGTCCGGGGACTTCTCAAAGTAGACCAGATCGTTAACGTTGGCTCTCCGTCGGTGTGTCGGGTGGGCGTGCTCCACCTGACCCGTGTTTCTGTTGTGGGCTTTGATTAGCGTGGCGATATTGAAGCGTTCCTTCAGCAGCGAGCCCACCGTTCTGAACTCTGGAGTCACCTGCCAGCAGGTCTTGAGCTGACAGCTTCCTGATGTGCCGTGGCATTTGCATTTCCTCCTCATGTGGTCCACCACAACCTGCACACAAGCAAAATAGATGAGGAAGATGTTAATATCTGGAAACCGCAGTATCTGGACCATAGACCTTGCAAAGCATTAGCAAAATAAAATCCTCATTAGTTGAATCACTGATTTGTGACAAATAGAAAATGATAAAGATATTAATAGATTATTAATTGACATTTAAGAGTGAACACTGTAAGGGAAATTACTGTGAGGAAAAATTACAAAAACAAGAGCAAATAAATATGATTCACATTATACCAACTGGTTTTACTAACTAGTACAGACAGAATAAATGACAGCAGAAATGTGGAAGGGTGGATTTCAAGAGATACAGATCCGTTACCCAATACCCACCAATAGATGAAATAAAATAAAGACCGCTTGAATTCGATTTGGTTGACATTATTTTTTAAAGTTGTGCCCTCTTTTTTTTTTTTTTTTTTTATATTTTTACATTCGAAAATGATTATGCTAAATCATTTTGCATTTGTTTTTTTTCATGAAATCTGACCGGTTGGACCACCCTGAAATTTTTTACTTAAATTTGAATTCAAAAATTAAATGCATGATAGGCGTAACAGAAGAGACATATTCAAGTCGTTGTACAGTATGCACAAAACACAATTACATTGATTAATATATCGAGAGGAACAAGATTTATTCAGTCTAGTATTACTCGTGCACTTTTTTCCCCTTTCTCTGTTGTTATAAGTTCCACCACATGACATGTCAGAGTTGGAGAAGAGGATGCCCTACTCACAAGTTCAGACCTCCCATTCTCTCAACAATGCACTTATCTGTCATCCCCAGCTATAAACTTTTAGATCCAATTACCAAGAGGAAGAGGGGCCACCCTCACTACTGACAGATGCCCCAGCACCCACCCATATCAACAACACAAGCACAAACATTAAGGCTTAGCAATCCCACATTTCACACTGTCTCAGGCTTCCTAGCGCTCACCGCGGGACAAAACACAGTTTGAACATCTTTAGAGATAAGTCGAGTTTTGTCTGTCAAAACTCAACGGATTAGGTTTCACTGTACAAAATGAAGCTGCGCTATTTCATGTCACTCAGCCATGGCTTGTGTTTTTCTTTCTTCAGTTTGCCCCCCTCCTATGCCATGGCGTCACAATCCAGGACACATTTTTTCAGTTTCTGAAATGACTCAAAACAACTTTTCAATCCTCCAAGGCTCCAGTCTGCTAAAACTCAATGTTCTGATAACTGTTGCTGTTCACCTTGAGTCGCAGGTCACTTTCAGCAGTTGTCAAAAGCATCCCTGAAGATGGTGAATTCTTCAGGCTACACGGTTTGCATGTCGGTGGTTTCTATTTCAAGCTCTAAGCCACCATAGGTGCGCATGCAAATGGGGCAGGTCTGTTTTATATGAATGGGCTGAGAGTCGAGAGACGGATATTAAAACAGATATCACACCCTTATTGAGGCCAAAGATAACAACGATCAATCACAACAATACGCCCACAATGGCAAATCAGGTACTACAAAACTGTTTCGACAAAACACCAGAATTTCAGGCTGATCTTGCTCCGTCTGAGGTGAACACCTCAGTGGCACTCAAATTAACTCTCAGTGAAGCGTAAACAAAGATTAACCCTGTGTAGCACCGACATTTATATCATCTCAAGGTCATTGTTTCGAAAGACTGCAGCCTTTGAAAAGGGAAACCAAATCAGTTCCCTGAGGGCCAATGTGATGCGGGTACAGACAAATAAGGATATTCAAATCCTTTTTGAGTGATGAAAACCTGCCGGGAATATAAATGTCTCACCTCCAGCAGTTAGGAAGTGGACCTGCCTGCTCTTACCATGTGTGGCCCATGCTGAGGAAGCTACAGGAATGGTATGAAAGATTGCAAGGTCAGATTGCTCTTCTTCCTCCTCTGCCTGCACCCAGCACCTAAGGGCAGGAGCGGCATGAGTGCGTGGCAGTGGAGGAAGAGACAGGAAGTGCTCTCTTGGAAGCTGCCGCCCTGCTTAAGTGACAACAGGATAATCTATCGGGTGTGTGGAGAGGTGGAGCGTCTGACTGAAGCCTGGCAAACCGTCTAGCCTGAGGAGCTACAGATGAAGTGCAGGAAGCACAGCTCATTTGTGTGTCTGCCATGAACAGATTAAAATCCTTAAAGTAAAGCCTGTCAAGCCTCTGCACTGCCTTGCTGGCACAGAATAAAACTTGTGAGACAATAGGCTTTATCAACACATTTGTTTTATTCAACATGCATTGCGTTTCTATAGGGATACAGGGCTTTATGTGCCGAGGAACATATATTTATATCACAACCTGCTTGCAATTGAGGGACGTTCTGGATCTTTGAAGAGGGTCTCAGTGCAGAACAAAACTTAAAGGCATATTTCAGCCTTAAAGAGAGCAAATCTTTCGATGTGACATGTATTTGGCAGAGTCGCAGTGTTGCAGTTATTCGTCAGCATTTCATGTGTACAGCAACGCGTGCTCCTCCAAGAGCTAAAGCAACACAGCAGAAGCCACTATAAATGGATCTGCAAGCAAAACATATTAGGGCCTATAAATTTGCACATTTTCTTTTCCGACATGCAGTGGATGTGGATGTTTTGAAGGGTGTGCTGTAATTTCATTGGTGCAGAGCAAATTGAGAGCCACATCTGGGCCACTTTAATTGAAGAAAAAGTGAGACAGGCTAGCCCATAAACTGGCACCAGACTGAGATCAAGTAAAACACATTGGTAGCACATTTGGACCACAGGCAGCATACAGCAAAACAGTTGCAAGTCCCTTCAAGTCAGATACTTTTTCTTTCACAATACATAAAAATGATATTTTAAGTAAGCAGCTTTTACAATTATATTCAATCTTTTGGGAATCTTCAAACAAGCCATTAATGTTATAAACTAAAAGAGCATTTGCAACAATTTAACTTTCTTGATTTACTGCATTTCTGAGTGGGGTTTAATTTAGTTTTATCCGGATTTCATAGGGGTGAAAAATGCTAGTCTGTGATATTATGGGTGAAAATATATTTTTTTTCTGTCATGCCGCCTTTTAAGAAGTCATTTAGCAAGTAGAGATAGTTATTACATTTTAATGAAAGAAATATTACTACCTTTTTTTTAGGTTTGTCTCTCAGTAGTTTCCATTAGTGTTTCCAAATGGTATATAAAGAATCTAATGAGAATAATATTTTATTCTTTCAAAATAATGTGTATCACGGAAAGACAAACTTCCCTCTTTATGTACAATTAACCAGTGAATGTCATTCTGAGAAAAATAACTTTCAAATAACGTTTCTTTAGTAATTTGAGATATTTAGTAAGTACTTTTCAAACTCCATTTAAATCAAATGAATCACTGTAATTCATTCCTCTTAAAAACTCAACTCTCAACTCTTCTTCTTGCTCTTTTCTGTAAATGTGTGCACATTTTTCTGAACACATGAAACAAATCAATAATGATGTGGTTCATGTGTTCAGAAAAATTATCACACATTAATACATGCACATCGACCCAATATTTACATATTCCTTTAATTTACCGTAAAACTATTTCAGATAAAGTTGATCTGAAAACAAAAGCATCTATGTTCCAAATCTGAAGTCATTTTTGTGAATGTGAAGAAGAACTGAATGGTTCATGATGTTTTTAGCATTACATTACATTACAGCTACATTAATGTCTATAATCCTTGTATACCAGTTCAAAAAGCAGAAACATATTATTCTCTGTCGCCACAGACAGAGACAATCATCTGTGGAGCGCTTTCGTGTTCAAGGCTTTGCAGTCACAGTAAGACACCGTTAGGTATAAGCTGGAGAGTCCACTTAAGATCTAGGACAAAATGATGACAGGGTGCCTGACAACATGATCCTCCATCTAATGGCTCTTGATGAATTGCTGAATGAGTATTGCTCGGTTCCTTTGATGTTTCAGAGGAGGCGTTCCACCAAAACCTCAATATCCCAACACACGTCTTCATTAAAGTCTTGGAAAGATGCGTGACCATACTGTGATGTATTCGGTCAATTAAACATGTTTACATTTAAATCATGCATGGCGTATACAGCAAAGAAATATAGAGGAAATGTCACTAATACTTTTAGGTCAAAACATTGTTCTTATAAACTGTGCTTCAGGACCGTCTCCTGCCCTTTGCTTGCTTTGCTCTAAAAGTAGAAACGCCGCCTGGCTTTCCAACCGGTCTTCATTGAGTGGAAGGAGGGCCAATGAAAACATGCAAAAAATAATTTACAACCCCACTAGACGTTGCCATGTAATCGGCAACTACTGCAAACATAAAAACATGTCCTGTTCTTTTTGCCCTGGCGGTCCATATGATGGTGCCAGAGGCAGTGAATGGCAAATACTAAAACACTACACTTTTAGTATCGACAAGTTTCCTTTTTTTTCTCCCTCTGTGTTGCCCTGGCCAGTGACAGACTGTTTAAAAGTTGTATTTGGGGAAGGAAGGGTGAATGTCTTTCTACTTCCCGCTGTGTTTGATGTCTAAAATCTTTTGCTGGCTTTAAACATCTGTTTCCAAGTAGCCAGCAGCCACTAATTAGAGCTTTTAACAAGACTGAACGTCGTGAGAACCAGAGGGTGGGCATGAGGCGACATGTACATCCCAGTAAAGTCACTACATTCCTCTGAAAGTGACTACCTGGAGGTGGCAAGGTGAATATTGGAATATTGGGTCGCAAACCTTGCAAATAATAAAAAAAAAAGTCTTTGATACAGAGCTTGTCCTATTCTACCCAGCCGGGGCCCCTACGTCACATAACCCATTTGCCAAAATTATGGAACCCAATTGCCAAAGACAATGGGCTAGTCAGAGAAAAACATTAATACTGCATATCATGTATTCAAGAAGATAGGTTTAATTAAAGATGAAGGAGATGAAGGATTTTGCCATTTTTTTCTTTCTTGTCCTGCTGACACTTACTAAAGACAACCTGCCAACAGTAACATATTTCGGTAGCAGCAAACTTTCTTGTCTATTTTTTCTGACAATCAGGTTCGGATGCCAAATAGGCTTACTGGCAGAAGAAATATCCTTGAACAATGGCGGCTCTCTCTGTACATCACACCCTCGCTGGCAGCTTGATCAAACACCACACCTCCTAACTGAGCTTCTCAGACAGAAATCCTGAACTTCCAGCATCCTTTATAGATCATCCAATATAAATAACAATTAATCAGTTTAGATACTGATAACAATGAAGATCCTTTGTAGTGTCATCTCTGAGTCCAAGAATGGGTGACTTTTGCCAGTAAAAGCCACGATGGCTATGATAATTACTGTATCAGAATTAATCTCAAAACTGTTAGACAATTCATCAAAGAAATATACCAAATTTACAGTCTCTAGAATGATGTATCTAAGCTTATAGTGCAAGACAGAATTGGCCATGAGAATCACTAGAATATGGCAAACGTGGCTTATATCTGTTACTTTATTTGGGACTGACCATGTTTTGTCTAAATAATCAAGGGAACCAGAAAACCGATGGAACGATACAGAGACAAATCATAGAAGAGGAAGCAGCAAACAATGAACAATCTGCCACTCTGTCTGTGTGAACCTGCCAGTGAAGCCCATCTGAGCTTATCATGGTCATTTACACTTCAGCTCTGTACCGTCCTGATAAAGAGTGACAACAGATTAATCCATGATGATATCTTACCTCCCACGTCTAGAACGCACAACTGATGAGCTGTCATTGTGTGAGGAGCAGCCACACCAAAAGCAGTTCAAATTGCTAAAATCGAAGTTACAAGTTATAGTAAAATCCTTAAAATAGTGCTCAATCAGTAGAGCATAGCAATATCAATGCCAAGGTCACTGCTATGATTCCCAAGGATTGGAAGAACTGGTAAAAAATGTATCTTTTGAACATGATTGAAGTTTCTGTGGATAAAAGTGCCTGCCAAACTTAAAATGTTACCTCAGGATTACAAGAACTGGTGGTTTATAAGAGTAGAAATAGTACAAACGCTTATGCTCTAACCTAACAGCAGAAATGAAAAGCTTTATATAATAAAGTTTAAAAATAAGTTTCAGAAAATACTGTCTAATTTCTACAGTAAGTATTGACTGGAATTACTTTTAAGTGTTGTGAATTTACCCCAACAGCAATGTTAAACCAAAATGACTGCCCTCAACCACCGAATGAGCCGATAGTGGGTCTGCAACAATATGACAGGAATGGCAAGATTGCTTGCAAGATTTGTTTGATCTAATTTTGTTTACTTAACTTTCATGACCTTATGCACTTGTGGACATAAACTTAAGTCCAAACTAAAAACTCAAAAGCTTTGTTTTGCTACACATATTTGACACACATGCACGCATGCTCTCATACTTGAAGTCTAACTGAAGCCTCTTGTGCTGTTAGACTGTGCTATTTTGCAAAATGGAGAAAGATGAATTGAATTTATGATATTTATATATATTTACAAAAGAATAAATCAGTAAAAATTAAGTTATGCATAATGGGATGTTCAGAGGATAAACATTTACAGTAAAATAACATTGAACAGCACAAGCAAACTGTCTTGCCAAATGAATTTCTTTGAGAAAGTTTTATATTTGTGCAACAACAAAATAACTAACAGTCAGTGGAAAAATCGCAAAACCCAAGATGTCCACATGTGTACTTTTTCACCACCTCTGAACAAATCAAATGCTTAGTAACTACTGTCACTCCAGAATAATGAATTATACATAATAAATAAAAAAAGGCCAATTCCAACTTATTATATCAGCCTCTGTCTGCATAATGCAATCTTTTTGCAACTTCTAACCAGGTTAGGATACTCTTTCCAGCTCTCTTAGATCATTTAAGAAGTCTTACTTTTATGAACAATTGCATAACAACTGCTTGAGTTATCATAAAAAAGGATATACTGTATACGTAAGAACCACCTGAACACGTGTTTTTCAAGATCTTAATGCAACTGTGCTCTATGTGTTTATGTTTGACTACTTTGTTTAAAAAAAATGACTATATATGATGTTCTTTACAGAATAAACATGTTTTGGGATTGGTGACTTGGACTGCAGTAAAGAAAAAGAAACAAACAAGTGTCCCGATAACTTAACATAAAAATTATCCCTCAGATATAATGGAAAGACAGCTCTTGATGCTCCTCATGAAGTCAGAAAAATATCCAGAGCATCAAAGCAAAGAGTAAATAATCTATAATATACAACAGTTCTGACTTGTTTGACATTTTTGGTTCCTAAACAAATTAGAAAAAATATTTAATATTTTTGATGACCTTGTGTTCTATGCAACAAACTGCATGAGTAAAATACATGGCATTTTTTACTACAACGATGCTCACTTGATGTCTTTAGGAAACAGAAATAACACAAGAAAGGCTATTAGGATCCATCAGTTTTTTTCCCCTTATCCACGTCCTGTTATTCATCTCCGTGCATTTAACTTAACTGCTCCACAGTGCCGCTAATCTGTCTCTTATTATCTAATTAGTACAACAACTCAAAGAGACAACACCTCGATCCCTTACATCACACATTGCCACCAGGAGGGACTCACTGATCAAAGGCAACACCAGGGAAGGCATATTTTGATAAAGCTTAAATGCCTTTTAAACATTCCCAAATCCAAAGATAACACATTTCAGAGAAGCGCATGTTTGCTTTTGCTCGAGTGGAGTTATTGCTCATTTAAGTGTTTTGCTGTTGGTAGGTGGTTCTGGGGGGTGCATGGAGATCGGAAAAGATTCATGAGAGCACCTAATTGAGCATAGACGGGGCACCAGCTTGTACGTTTACACTCAGGCAGGAGCCCAGGCAAAAAGTTCAACAAACCTCTCCCAATGCCAGGGCCTCGCTTTAGAAAAAACCAACGATCGCACGACTCAGGGAACGCACAAACAAAAATGTTACACTTGGCAAAACGGACAGGGATGAAGCTTTCAAGAGCACAGCTGCAACATGAGCGTCCCTTCATGTTTAACCGCCGCTCGGAGGAAATCTGTAGCTTCTAGGTACATCAAAAGAAGGAACTCAACCGCTATTGTCCCCTATAGTACATGTGACACGGTTATAGTATCTCAGTAGAAAAGAAGCGCTCATCTTTGAACACCGCGTTTTAACGCACCTTAAAAGGGAGCGTAAGATGATCCCTTTGCACTCTTTGGAAATGCAATCCAACACTGCTGATTCATTCAGGCTTAGTGTCACACATCACACACACAGCCAACATAACGCCGTCTCTCACCTGCCTACCAACTCTGTTGTTGTGAAGTCTCATCCTGGAGTGAATGTCTCTGTACGTCTCACGGGAGTCCAGGAAGTCTTTGGAGAAGCGCTCCCCAAACTCCACATTGGGACTACAGCCCCCCCATTCCCAGGAATCCTGGGGGCCGAGAGCGTCGGCGGGAAAGTGTTCCATCACGCCGTGCACCATGCCTTTCCCCCGGTTGATGGCCTCCAGCTGGAGACGGTTGAGTTTGATCCTAAACGCCTCCTCATCACCGCGGCGCTTTTCATCACAGCCGCAGGCCTTCAGCTTGCCCATGGCGCAGGCGTTGGACACGGCATGCACAACTCCGGCTGCGGCAATGGCATATGCAAATGCGCTTTCTCTGAAACCTGCCAAAGAGACAATACAAGGAATTATTAAGGCAAGCCTCGCTCAATCGTTGTCTATAAGCTCTCCACTTTACCCTGGAATTGTTTTCTCTGTGCTTTGGAGAAGATGGCTATCGCTTTTGATGAGAAACCGCACTCGCCCTGATGTTTGAGAGCAGTACCAGTATATTCCTTCACACAACAAGCAATAGAAAGACCTCACAGGACAAAGTGAATGCTGCTCTGCACTTAAGCATCCAAAGCATGCACATGCAGGAACAATGGAGAAGGCGTGGAGGTCTCTGGTTAGCGTGGCTAAGCACAGACATGCTCGTCTGTGCACAGGCTCTGCTCTGAGCTCAAAAACGTGGCTGCAATTAACCTGGCTACCGTTAGCAGCTGTTTGATCTGCGCTAATTACATGCCGCTCATCTGGATTTCGGCTCTCATCCGCTGCGCTCTTTATTGGACCTGAAGTGCAGCAGACTTTAAGGCTTTCCGACAAGATTTAAGAAATTCCTCAGCAAATACGTTGGAACACATGAGAGCCACATGTAGCAGTAGCAAGTTATGTTGTTGTTCTTGTATAAGAATATTTAATTACAGTGGGGTTTTTTTTCCTGTCCAGGGTTTCCAGAGTGAAGAAGGTGCCTGCATGTGCTGAAGGCTTGTTGAAAGCTAATGGTCTCAAACAATAATAAATGAAGGTCTCATAAAAGCAGACTCTCCTGAATCACTTTCAGGGACATATGGGGAATTAAAGAAGGCCATGCTCAGGAACATGAAAGAGCCCATAAAGGCTAAATAGTTTATAGTTCCTTCTGCCTGCTAAAATCAAAGGGCACTTCTTCAGCATGAAAAATACCCACTTAAGTACACATATAAAATTCCTGCTTTATAAAAAAATAAAAACACATATTACATATATATATATATATAAAACATCTGAAAGAAAATATGGATATATAAAAGTAGTGCTGTCAAAAGTCATTGTGATTAATCGCATCCAGAATAAAAGTTTTGTTTGCATAAAATATGTGTACTTTTTTATATATACATACACATACAGTATGTATTAAAAAAACATATTTGCATCTAGTTATATGTATATACTTATATTCATATTTATGTATATTATAAAATATATTTTTA
>JAUMHP010000057.1:7033721-7052441 GCA_032361065.1 Enteromius trimaculatus
TAATGTAAACAAAAATGTTTAATTTTTAACACAATTTAGCACAATTAATAATTTGTCATGAAATGAAAATATAATGAAAATATTAAATTGAAACATACAAATGAAAGCCTATGAAATAATTATCTCTATAGATACATGGACAGAAAGATGTCATACAAAATTGTTTAATGATAAATTCACTAAAAGAAAAATGTGCCTAGTTAATGTCAATGATATGAAAGAAAATAAATATTTAGAAATATGAGAAATTAAAAAAGGCTATGAAATTTTTACTTTATTTTGAAAAATCAGCATGGTTAATGTGAAATATAATTTACTGACAATGTATAATGACTTTTGCATCTTTTATAAAATGTATGCTGTTTAAATCATCAAAAGAAAATTCTAGTGATGAAGAGGGGAAAAAATCACTTAATGTCAACGATCTGAAAGAAACAAAAATATAAGAGCTTATTATTCTGCATGACTGACTGTCTACATTCATATGCATTGGTGTGACCACTAAAGTTGGTTTATTGTTAATGATCATTCAAGACAAACAGAAATGCCCAAGTTTGAACAAGTTTTAAACTGGCCATGACCCCATGTGTGCCACTTAAAAAGTGTGTTTAATGCAGATTGGGGCTTGTCTTATTAGGCCTGTGAATGCAGCCTCGCCTCACCTCTGTGTCCTGTTTTGTCCATCTCTGGCGATTACAAATGACTAATGAGCCTTTAAAACTGAAAACAGGTGTGAAGAAGTCAGTGTCTGGAATTCAGTGTGGTTTCCAAAAATGCTTGCTGATGGCAGAGCTGCCCTTGGGGCACGGAGCAAAGATCTGAGATAGCTGAATGATGTTCAATTGATCATTTCAAAACACACAGGAACTCACACCTATTAACCCACCCACCCACAGTGACATACACACTCACGCAGAGGAGACCTGCATGCTGAAATGCAAACACGACACCAGCCAGTGCAGCTTTTTTTTTTTTCGTGCAATCCTCTCATGATTCTATGGGGGGCAAACGGCACTTAGGCACAGCCAGAAGACACGGACATGGAAATGCTGTTTTAGATTTCCTTCCAAGCCAATGAAAGACCTGGAACAAATCAATCTAACAAATAATTTAAAGTGAGAGGCACGCCCGACTGCGCTGATGGTGGAGGAAGTGGGAAAATGAATTAAAGATTGAAGGAAACTGTCACTTTGGGTTACAGAAACTAACTAAACAGGTTTATGCTTTTGCCACTGAGGGTTGGGAAAATGCTGAAAGCAAATTCACAGCACTTGCACTGGCACAGAGTAAAATGCATTAGCTGGCCAGGGAAGCCCTCTTGAAGGATATTTACATCCACTCTTGAAGTGATATATGATAGCTTTCCTACAATCAGAGATGTACTGTATGTGCATCTGCAATACACAAACTTTAATGATGTATTTACCCAATACGAATCAGTTTCCAGGTAGCCAAATAATTTAGATGTAGTTTAATATGTTAATGAAGGACATATAGCAAATTTCTTTGATATTCAGTTTTTATACTTCTATACATTGGTCTCATGAAAAGCACCTAAACCAGATTTTCACAAACTAAAAAAGTCACTATTTCGTTCATTGAAGTTTATTTTGTTGCTTACCCCTGCTGAAGACAACGCTCTCATAGGGGATCTTGTTCCTAGTCTCCAGACTTGAGCAGTTCCAGCGGTGTCCTCTGAACTGATGCTGGCACTCATGGATGGCGATCTGAATGCCCTGTATGGCTGAGGCTGTCACATCTGGATGTCTCATACATACATCCAGCTGTTTCTTTGTCAAGCCGGGCAGGGTTAAACACACCGTGTTGGCATTGAGAATGGGGTCAAAGGGGATCTTTAGTCCCAGGATCTCATTTGAGTATGCCCTAGAAGAGAGAATGAAACCTTATCATGTATTCAAATACATGTGCACAAATGAATAAAGAGGTAATAAATAATAAATACCCTGTTTTCCTTTGCATTGTTTAGGTGCTTAGAATATACAAATATCCTTTATTACTAGATCATGCAACACTGCTGTGCCACACATTACAGTGAAAAAGTACCACTGAGGAGCCTAACGCTCATGACTATTACAAAATACACCATGTGCTGGAAATGGAAACCATATACATGCAGAAAATATGGCATCAAATGGGGCTGATTTGAAACAATTACAAAAGAGTTTACTTGACAAATAGCAAATTCAAAGCTCCTTCTATAACAGTGCATGCAAGAAAAGTTATGTGAAACTATATTTGAGCAGCTACAGTGTACATTGTACTATGTACAATGTAATAACTTTAAAGGAAAATGCAAATAAAGTAAATAATCTGCAAACAAACTGTGGGTTCACTGAAGCTCTGGTAAAGCCATTATTTATTAGCAAAATTATTCAGATCTATCATATACCACTTTATAACTTTATGCCACTTAAAAATACTTTACAACAGATTTAAAAGAAAACGTCCCTTTTCACGTTTCCCAAAGATGTAAAAGCAACAATGAATATACAAAACTTTTTTTTTCCAAAAGTAGTGGTTTTTGAAAGTTTTAGGGTGCACGTAATAACATCATGCCAGTTCATGTTTGTGAGCAACTGAAATAATTTCACACGAAACAACTGAGCAAGTTCTTACCTTTGAACTAAAAGCGACGCCAAAGCCAAAGAGCAGAAGAGTCGAAATAAAAAGTAATCCATGCTGCTGCTGGTGCTCATCTGCAAAACTCTTTCACAACAACTCTTCTGCTTGAGGAGAAGATCCGTCCAATACGCGCACAGCTTTCCAGCGATCAGCTTCAGATCGTCCAAATCTGACGAAAAATAAAATGATGCTGGAGAGTGCCACGCGATGTCGTGATACCTCATTCATGAAATCACTTCACAACTTTTCTGCTGGAGCTATCAGTTCGAGCTTTCAGAATGAATGAAAATGTGAGCCGCCGCTGAGAGGATCCGCTGAGATATCATCTGACACAAGACACTCATGTATACATCAGTACTCAGACAGAGCTATCTACTGTCTTCAGGACTTCTGATGTTTGCCTTATCTTGATGGCACTCAGACTACACTTAACTCTCTGCCAGCCCACCTCTACGTCAGCGCACACACTCACACACACAGCAGTCTGCCGTACAGGACAAGTGCCTCATTAGACATATCCCGATTGAACCGATAAACAGGGAAGTTACGACTCATTGGGAGGAGAGGAATTGTTCGGGCACAGATAGAGAATGATAATATCTAATGAGGTACTTTCACGCTATGAAAATGGATAAAAATGAATCTTAAAGGATTTGACTGAGACACACGACAGGACACAAAGACATATATAAACATGTCAGATAAGCACACGTGTGTATTATACTTAAATGATGTTAAGGCAAAAATTCCGTTTAAATGTTTTTCTTCAGCAGTGGTTTTGATTTAATAAAAATGACAGTGGCTAAACTGGCTAAATAAGGGTATTTATCATTTTAAATAAGTGTATATTTACATTACATAAATATACCGTATGTTATCTTTTCATTTTATTTTGCCATTGGCCTATATGAATTGTTTTGTGTTCCGTATAACTGGTTAAATTTTGCTGAAAAGCCAAGCTGTTTAAACTTCCCATGTGTCACTATTGGGGCATGCTGTCACAAATTCGAAGTGGATCAAAACCTTTGATCAAAGTTGTCCTAAAATCAGAAACAATACCTATTCTTGTCTTTGGACAACTTGGATGAACTTTTATGATCTACTTCAAATGCCGACTACTGTATAACTTTCTTTCTATAACACACACTCACACACACTTATATATATATATGTAAATTTATATCATCATACAGTAACTTCACAGAGAAGTCTCTTAATATAATGTTTGTCTAATTTCTTTAAACCCTATAAGACTTTTTCTTGGTGTTCATGTTACCTGGGAATGCAATTATGGACACCGAACTTAGTAAACCCATGACAAATGCAAAACACAGCCACATCTTACACGCTGAGAAAAGAGCCCAATAAAGCTGAAACCTTCCCACAACTTTTGTAACGTTTGAAATCCATATGCTCCTTTGTAATTCTTCATTTCAAGACTTAAATGAAGAGTGTGTGCACAGTGGTATCAATAAAGCGAACCACAAAAAGTTACTTCAGTGTGGCAGGGAGGTTTTAGTCACAGTGAAGTCACAAGGAGGGAGTCGGTACGGTTTAAAACTTCAGCCTCGAACAAGGGTGAACGGCCCCCGCTGACTCCGAATGAATTGATAATGATCTCTGTCTTCAATTAGGCACCATCACAGCTTCGTTTTTATTGCTAGTTCATGACAAGTTAAAAACATTACAACGGACACATTCCCACTCGAATGGATACCAGTAAGATGTCGCAAAGCTCAGGAAAACTAAATCCTGCTTCCATCTGGCGTGGATCCTTGCCAAGAGATCTGCGGTCAAGAATTTAACACATGCTGATTTTAATTGTGTCCTAGTGTCAACTGGGGAACCCCTTTCTCTCTGTTCTATTTAATTGTAAAGCATTAAGATAATTTAGTAATGACATTCATCCACGGGCTGAACAACACATCTTCTGATCATGAGTTAAATGCCTGAGAAAGACATAATTTAGTAAAAGGCAAAATCATTACAGTAATTTTACATTGATTAATCACTTAATGATTTCTGTCTTGTGATGTAATGACTCATATGAGCAAAAACAGTTTTGTTCATTGAGTGTAGTGATTACCAGAAGAGCCCCAAGGCAAAAGATAATGCTGAATTGGAATTTCCCACGATAAAGAGGTGTGCTGCAAGTTGTGTGGACTTTTCCTTGGCTAAATGGCATTGTAGATGCTAATAGCTCTTGTCCTTGTCCAAATGGTCCCACCAGGGACATTTGAATTATTTACAGTCTGTTAGGTTTTAGAAGTTCTCCAAGAAAGTCTTCAAAGCTGCTTCAGTATAGTTTGAGAACACAGAGACATGAAAATGTCACAAAAACTAAGAAAGAAAGAAAAAAGGTATCTTTTTCTCCTGTATGAAAGTGTAGAAAAACTATTCTGAATTTATTCAACTGAGCTCATTTCCCAGTCTTCCTTTAATAAGCATTTCCTCCTTTCATGAGTGGGCAAAAGATGTGACGCTACAGGAGAAACAGAACAGAGGGTACAAAGATCAACGCCGCAATTACTGGGGCTCCCGCAGGACGTCTCTCTAAATAAGGTTTTTAAAAGAATTAGAAAGTTCAACCCCCTGCTGTGGAGCAATGACACATCTGTGGAGAAATGAGTTCCTTTTTTCAGGGGAGAATAAAGATGAGTGCTAAGCCTTGGTTTTTCCCACATGAATATTTGTCTCTTTTCTGTCGTTAAGCCATTAGAGCATGATGGGAAAAGGACTTTTTGATTGGCCTAATGGTGTAGGTATTGGCTCCTAAGACACAGAAAGTGAGGACGCTCAAAGGATAGATGAAAATAAGCATTGTGCGGTACAGCGCAGCGTGCGCAGCTCCCAAGAACCGTTGCCCTCTGATCTGCTTGTTGATATGTGGAATGGTTGCAATCAATTAAATGTTCATTGTGTTGGAGCTAAACATTTTGGGGGATTAGAGAAGTTTTGTTATTGACTGTCTTAGCAACCCAAACAAAGAGGGTCTTGTGCTGTTTAAGAGATGTCTTAAATTGGCCGCAAAAGATCTTTATAGGCCATGGAATGATGCGGTCTGTTTTGATCATAGTCACATCGTTTGTAAAATTGTTCACTGCAGTGTGGCATCAGCGGTTGTTTATAATGTATACTAGTTATTGGAATTAATAACATGCAAGCTTGCATTGAAAACAGCTCAACGGGAAGTTTTCTCTTTGATGGACACCTGTAGTTAATTATTCATTTCAACAGCGGAACATGATTCCTTAAAAAACAAACATCTCCATCAGCAACTGCAGATGTTGTGTTGATCAATATGTAGATGAAATTGTACACTTGCTGACGGATTGTATATATTTATTTTAATGGGCAAACACTTTTTTGAATATTTGCATGCTATGTTTAATGACAATGAACTCCATACCACAATGTACAATGGCACTAGCAATTAATGTCTGAACAAGTTAAACTGGCTGCTAGGACATGATATCTGAAGCTCCCCCTACTGGCCCTTTTTCTCTTGGAGATACAGGAGATGTTTGTATCACAAACAATTTCCAATGGTACTGATATTCAGAGAGTCCTGCCGTCAGGTACTTGCCCAGCTGCTGAGTTGGCTAAGCCATGGCTATTGAAAAACAGCAGAGCGTTGCTTGTTTTCTTTACCGCTTGGGTTACTGCTCGCTATCACTAATTGAGCAGAATTACACCCGCTTGCTTGCTTTTCTTGGTACTGTGAAAATGTTTGGGTTACTGCAGCAGATGATATGACTGTAAAGGTATGTGAAGCAGGAGAATGTATTAGAGATAAGAAAGTCACTTGCCGTTTGACAGAAATATGCTCCATTTGATGGCCGTGTGCCACAATTTACTGTAGTATAAAGTACAGAAAATCTACCGTTCTTGGAAGTACAGTAAGTCAAAAGGTCTGAGACCACCAGTGAAAATGCTTCTAGTTTGCACTTTTTTCATTGAATGTGTACATATAAGTATAGCACAAGAAAATGTTTCATTGATAATGTTCAAAGCGGCCGTACTGAATTACATTCCGGTAACACTTTACACTAAGGTTCATTAGAGTAAATATTCATTCATTACTGATACAGTAAATAACAACCTGTAAATAATGTTAATGTCTGCTGCATATTCATAACAACTACAGCAACCTGTACATTGTTGTATCTATTTGCAATTTCTGATTGTAGTTAATACATACTGTATATTATGTTCATATCACTGTATATCCACCTGTAAATTTGATCCAGTTTCTGCTTGTACATATCTTCTATTGGTGCACTTATAACTTATACCAGTATTTATAACTTATACCTGTATCCTGCACTTGCTGCTTATTGCACTACTGGTTAGACCTAAACTGCAATTCGTTGCCTTGTACTTGTGCTTGTGTAATGACAATAAAGTTGAATCTAATCTAATATAATCTAATTAGTTAACATCAGTTAACAACATTAGTTAACATGAACTAAGAATAAACAATACTTCTGCAGCATTTATTAATCTTATTTGTGTTTGTTAACATTAGTTAATGCACTGTGATCTAACATGATTTTGTGAACTGACGTTGACAAAGATGAATAAATACTGTAATAAATGTATTGTTCATTGTGTGTTCATGTTAGGTAATACATTAATTAATATTAACAAGTGACACTTTACTGAAATCTTTGCGGAAAGTCATACTTCTTTTTTTTCTTAAATAGAAGTCTTGTAACATTATAATTGTCTTTACTACCACTTTTGATCAATTTAATGCAACCTTGTCGAATAATTACTTTAATTAATATTGTTATCAAATTAAAAAAATATAACTATGAAAAATAAACATTTGAACATTTAAGAAAATGTAAATTAAAAAAAAAAAAAACATATTAGTTTTATTTACATTTTATTTTCAACGGTCCTAAAACCTCTTGTTTATATCTAGAATTTAAATAAATTTCGAAATCCTATATTTTCAATGTGGTCTCTGACTTTTGAAACCCATGGCATATACTGTACATATAATATATAGAAACAACTGTGTACAAAGTTTGTTATGTGGGGTCGTCACAGGGGATTTCCTCTTACGGAGAGGCACATATCCTTGATTCTGCACAGATCTGTGCTTTTGTTATTCATTTGTGAGCAAACCGTTTACCCAAAGAAGAATGCAAGCTCCATTCCAAAATGAATTCTGCATGCTGGTGGTTTCTGATCTGGAGAGAGAGAGAGAGAGAGAGAACGAGAGAAATGAGACAATGGCAGACAAAGAGTATAAAACTGAGTGAGATGTTTCACCTGTGAATTGCAGTCATTAAGATGATGCTGAAGATAACAAAAGCAAGAGTTACTCAGAGGTCACTGGCTATAAACAGCTGGACATGGTGAATGCTTCTGACCTTACAGGATGTCTACATCAAGATTCTTTGAGTAAACCTCCCAGGATGCACTGCACTCACAACACTAAATCTGTCTGAAAAGACTCGAAAAATTCTGAATTAAACAACAGCAAAAGTCCAGCAAATGAGGAGCCTATTTGGTGAATTAAACAGCAGCTTGGTCAGAAATCATTTAAAGTACCCCGGCATCAAAAATAAAATGGCACTAAATGGCAGATGCAGGCATTCCCTCTACAAAAGACAATTCTGGGCACTCTGGGACATCAAAATAATCGCTGATCCCTTTTATCCCTCTGCGCATCAGTTCTTCCAGCTTTTCTCTTGGAATGTACAACAAATCCCTATTCGCAAAGACCACCGCTTTTCAGAAGAGTATCTTCCCACTTCAGCCAAGCTTTTAACCCTTATACTAATCCCTTATGACTGTCTGACAGGTGCTACTGCTCTGCTACCAACTCTGAACTTTATGCCCTCATTCATTGTATTTACTGCAATTATTGGAAAACACAATTTTACTAAACAATACATTTTTTAAAATCACTTTTAAATTCACTTCTTTCTACTCTATAAGTTAAGACAATTAAAAAAAAAAATCTACATGGGATAACATCTAAATTGTTTATTTCAAGTAAAACAAAACAAAAACAATATGTTACTAAATTTAGTTGTCAGATAAAATAATCTAGCTTTTAAGGTAATATTTCCAAGTTACCACTCTATATTCATTTCTCATTTAATTTGAGAATAACTTATGTACATGCACAATATTTTTACTGTATTATCAAAATATTGTTCAGAACAGCGTAAGTTGGGATATAGTCTATCACACAACTAAATACATAGACTTTTCCCAAATCCCTTGTGAAAAGCGAAGTGTGCTTAATTGTATTCAATGTGTGCTTAATTGTAGGCCTACTTCAAATATTAAATGTATTTAAAAAAACACAGTCCATGCAGATAACACAATATTAATTAAATAAAATGTTAATTAAGTGTACTTGTAAAGTCAACTTTCATGTTTCTCTGTGTGCAATTTGTAATAATATCAAATTAAAAGGACATTTCAAATCATTATGTTTTAATAATCTAGTTTTAATTATCTTGCAATTACATATATATTTAATTAAACGGCATACAAGTTTAAATAGAAAAGTAGTTTCAAAGACACTATTAGTAAATTGTTCTTAAGTGGGTCATAAAAAACAACAACTTGAAAGTTCAATATAAATTAATCTAGCAATATAATGCATTTTCATTTAAATGTAAATTACATGAAATTACGTGTCCACAAAATCACATTCAGCTCACTTAAGTATGTTCTTTTATTACTGTAGGTCTACTTGTTTTAACAGAATGCTAAACTGGGCCTCTTTTCCACAATTGTAAAAATTTTTATGCAACTTCTTATACCATTGTTCGCACTGTTCTTCAGTAATTCACTATACTTACAGCTGTTTTTTAATTTGGTTGTACTTACCTTGCTGCTACTGATGATCCAAATTAAGCTGTGTTGTCTTTCATCGGTGTGTTTCTTGTGAAGCATGTAGCCATGAAATGAGACAAAATAGCGCCATCTTGTGTTGAGTGGCAGGTAGTGTGTTAGACCGTGTGCGCGCAAAGGTTGGCATATTATCCTTAGAGACCGTATGCCTGCAAGCCACAAATCCATAAACACTTCATTGCAGGTCCATTTTGGAAAGAGCAGGTCTGATCTAACTGAGGACAGGGACTCAATTTCCATCTGGCGAATCCAGAGCGGAGAGCACGCAAACAACATTGTTTATTGACACAGACTTGCACGCTGGGTGGCTTTACGTTTTAGTACATCCAAAAAGAGACAAAATGGTAAGTGGGAGTAAGCTGTGTTCTAGAGATATTATCAGCACTTGCAATCCTGACATTGAAAGGTTAACAACCCAGCGAGAGCACTAAACTCCGTTTATCCACAAAGAGAAATGGTGCAGGTAATTGTGTTATTTACCGAGCAGAGTCGTTGCCATCAGGGGAGGTGAGGTTGTTCAGGGCCTCCTCGAAACCGCTGAACTTCCATGCCCTGTAGCAGGACGTGACACTAAAAATCTCCATGATTTAGCAGTGATTTATTGCAATTAAAAACTGTTACGGTGAAAATTGTCTTTTTTTTTTTTTGCAGTAACACAAATTGCATTATGTTGCATTGTGTGATAATAACAGTAGGCTAGTTGTATTAAACATGAAATAAACCAACATTTTCAGAGCCAGTGCAACAATGGTAGCAATTTTACATTTATGTGGCCATGTTAAGGTAAATATCATAACTATTATTAGAAACAATCCCATCAGGGGAGGCAACAAGGAAAGTTTTCTTGGGTAAAAATTTTTTTTTTATATATATATATATATAGATATATGCACAATAAATGCAGTAGAAAAATCTGCAACCACAAATTAAGGTTATTCTTGCCATGCATTCTGGGAACATAAGAGTCAGCATGGTATTACGGAAATCACACTATTACTGTAATAAGTAAAGATTACAGTAATACAGTAGAGCTGAACTGTTAAGTCACAGTAATTGTAATAAAGTACAGCAGCTAGTAGCCATGAACATAGCATAAGTACAGGTTAATTTTGTACGGTGCACTCCATCCCATAATGCACCTCACTGACTCACAGAATAGAGTCTGACAGGGCCTAAGTTGTAATTAGACTGATTACCTCACGATAAAATCTCCTGCAAGGTTTCAGAGCCTTTATTCACGGCTCAACATTTATGAGTATGTCTTCCTAAAGCAAGCATCTCTATTAAGATAAAGACTGGTTGTCAGAAGAAGGGGACGCATGGTGGTATTATGTTACAGTTTTATTCACTCAGGCTATCTGCCACACACATGCACCTGTGTACACATGAACATAAAACAATTCCATGCATTCCAATAACAAGAGAAGCCACTTTTACATGATATAAATCCTACAGCAAAATCGCCATTACTGCAAAAATGTTGAATCATGAATTCGTTATTGAACAGCCTAAATGATTACCACCTCTACGCTTGCAACTAGAGTTCACAGCCTTTCGTCTGAGCATCTTTGCACCTCATTGTCTGGGTGATCAGAGGAAATGAGAGTGTCTCCCATCATGCCGTGTATCCTCCCACAGTGGCAGGCTTTCATTAGTGGCCTGCATGTTTTACTATCAGCAGGCAAAGACAGAACGATTGTCTCATCCTGCACATTCCACAGCCACTGTGTGTGTGTCTGTGTGTTAAAGTACACTGAAACACAGCAGCTATATTAATACCAATGCTTCTATAAATCTATTGGCTGTCTGCGGTATGACTGTATGATGAGCTGTCTATGGTTGTGTGTGTCTCTTTCTGCTTCTCATTCCCTCACCAATGCTCCTGGCACATTCCCGGTCTCCATCTTCCCCTCTATCTTCAACACTGTTGGCTACGCAGCCCAAATTCCTGGAAAATATGAACTTGTGCCGTCTTGCAGGACTCATACTAATACAAAGGGAGCTTTTTCCAACTGCGTAAATAACTCAAAACAACACCTTTCTTCTGCTGAGTGGCAAAGCGATACACTTGAAGCTGAAATTTCTGAATTGCCGTAGCGAGAAAATGAGGTGGGAAGCATTGAGCCTTGACCCTTTGTGAAGTGAGCCAGTTAGAACAACAATTGTACGATTTGTTTAACATCAATGAAAGGAAAGTGTGACATAAGCTTCATAATGATGTCTTTATAAATATCTCCGGCTGAAATGGCATCATATCTCCCAGTCAAAACATCATGTGAGAGTTACAACATTTAACCAATTTATCACTGAGGAAAAATGAGAGACAGACTGCAAACCTAAATACTGATAAATCCGACAAAATAACTAGGAAACAAGTTTTTGTGTGTTTTATTCAGTGATGAGCAGCTACAAAAAGGATTCTCACTTCCAGTCTTCAGTTTTTGCAAATCTGAAATCTTCCTTTCAAATGCATTGTGATTAAATATCCAAAATATACAGTTCTGGTATGAATTATTGCAGTTACAGTTGGTTTGAAGAGCAGTAAATAATCTCTCACATCTTTCCGCCATGTTTTTTTCAAATATGAGGTTGAGTAAGAGAGATGAACTACAAATTTAAGATAAATAGACAAAGTCTAAGATAAATAGATATGAATGCATCCATTCAAATGACAAATTTCATCCTATTTTACATTTAGTGGACATGCTGACATTTTTCATTCTCAAGTCCATTATACTTATGCACCTAAAACTAATGCATGAAAAATTATATTTCTCAATAGTCTGTGGCTCGCAAGCGCAAACTCCAGATGATACCTTGTGAAGGTATTTTCCAAAAATGCAATACATTCCAAACAAAGGACAGGGTGCTTGAGATTAACACTTGATGAAAGTCTCATGGCTGACCCTGTAAGTAGCTTGTGAAGCTCTGCATTCTTTATGTCTGTTTCTTGACATTTCTGTTTTCTGATTTCATTACCTGTACAGACTGCATAAATATCATATTTCAAACATAACGCATTTGGATGACACTAAATCTATTGAACATGGTGTTGAAATGATGACCTGACTTGATTAACCCTCCAGTGAGAGATCCATTGAACCCCCCCAAAAAACCCTGTGATAAACAATGACAGTTTCTTCTTCGCTCCTGTGATTATTGTCATAATTTTTTAAGAGTTTTAAGAACTGTTGAGCAGTGTTAGCATACTGAAAGGTTTTCAGAGCATATATATGAGGTCAACATCATAAAAACCAACACAAACTGAAACAAACCACTGAAAATGCATTTCACTAAGGAGCAAACTGATGAAAAAATAGTGATCAGTATCAGTAAAAGTGCATTAAAAGCCCCATAGATTAAATATCTCACAAAGATAAAGAGTTTTTACATGTTGCTTCTCTTGCATTTGCTTTTTACCTTTGAGTTTAAGAATAAAACTGACTTTTACTCTTTTTGTTAAAAGTTCTCAAAGTGCTTTTGAAAGAAAATGACAGGACAATAATCACAAGTAGTCATGATGATATTAAATGCTTATAAATAACCGTCTTTGTTCCATATCCAGCCTGCTTTAAAGAGCATATGCTTAATATCCTTTTCTTGATGTTCTGTCACTTCAGAGCATAAACAGCCATTACACCATGGCTGTGGTGCTGATGTGGACGTGCTTTCATTCATTGAATCTGCACTTATAATATACTGTATATGGGGCTGAACTTACAGAAAACACACACAAAAGCCCTCTGATCAGAAGATATCTGAATGTCTCGACTTCACAGCTGAAGAGCCCCTCCTAAATCTCGAGTAGTCATTGAGACTAGCGATCCTGGGTTTTCTGAGGGGTGAATAACAAGTCAGACACTCCTCTAGGCTTTCCCAAAGCCTCAGGGTTTGAAATGTGTATGCATGAATCTGGAATGTTCTAGATTCTTTTGTTCTTGTCCTCGTTTGGAATTTCACTTCTCATTATCCCATTATCAAGTGTTCTCTTTTAGTGACACAAACTAAGTTCCTTCCTGACCAAGCACTTTTTACATTGGACCACGCAGCACCAGTGGAAACGGCAAAGACAGTTTTCCTCGAGGATCACCGTCTCATCCCGGTGACCCCGCTCGCAACACAGAAGGTCACATCCGCTCACGTCCAGCGCCGTGCTGTTGCACATCCGCCCACGTGTGCCCAAAGAACCTGTCTTCCGATTGGGCAAGCAGAAGTCTGGCGACTCGGCCGAGTAGATGAGATCTTGCTTGTCTGGAGGTTTGATGTTCTGCCCCACTGGAATGAGAGTCTTACCGTCATTTCCACCCATCACTTTGGATGCCCCATTGAAGCGCTCGAGCAGACGGTCGCCCACCTCACGGAAGTGAGGCATTTTCTTCCAGCAGGTCCTCAGAGTGCAAGAGCCAGACAGTCCGTGACATTTACATTCAGTTCTCATATAATTCTTCACCGCCTGCAGTTCAAGACACAAAGATAGTTCAGTGAGATAAAAGGACAAGCTATTTAGAAGGAATTTACCCTCGTCTCTCCCCTCCCTCTTTAGCCTCTAGCCACTCGAAAACCAATCCAAGAGCTTGAAAACAGAGATTTGTACAGTTCTATACCTGTTGGAATTAACATCTGATAAATGCAGCGTTACCATTTTCCTAGCTTTAATTACAAACAAGTCGCTGCGGGACATTTGAGTCCGCTTTGACATTAAAAAAAATCACCATCTGCCAAACATATCTATATGACCCCTTAATGCTTATTTACCTGTGACTGACCCCTTGCTAACGGGACCTGAGGCTGCGAGGCAGTGACCCCTGATGAAGCAATTCTGACACTAGTGAATAACTAATCTGAGGATTTGGCCAATGGCCGACTGATGATGGCTTGAAGGAAACCATAAATCTGACTTCTTTAGAGTTCTGAATAATGATGAACTGCAAAAAAAAGTAAACTGAGATAAGAGTAGTTGTATACTAGACTGATCTATCACACACATGCACCACAGGTTTCTATTGCACAGTAGGTGTCATTGTTCTTTGCCCTGTCTAAAATGTCACTCTGTATTCACTTAAAGGGTTAGTTCACCCAAAATGAAAATTAGCCTGTGTTTTACTCTTCCTCTGGGCATACTAGGTGTATATGACTTATTTCAGAACAGAATCCAATCCGTTATATTAAAACATTCTGACTATTCCAAGTGTTATCATTGCAGTGGGTGGGTGCTTCTGTTCAACAGTCAAAACATAAAATTCTCACGCGGCTCTGGGATTGAATAAAGGCCTCCTGTAGTTAATCCATGATTTTTTGTAAGAAAGATATCCATTTTTCAAACATGTTTGTTTACAGAAGCAAAGGAAGCAAAGTTTCCTAACTTTAGCAAAGTAAATCCAGTCTCCTCTTGGCTTATATTGAAATCCGCCAATATGTTTCTTTACAAATCCTCAGTTGGTACTTCTAATCCTTGACCATTGTTTTGTTTTATTCTACTTCCGCCTTCGTCACTAATCACACAATGCCAATGTCCTACACTATCCGCTAGTAAGCCTTCCGCATATGACAGATACCGGAAGTGAGAGAAAATTCTTTATTACGTTTGAATATTTATCTTACAAAAAAACATGGATTCGCTACAGGAGGCCTTTATTCGCCCGCCATAGCTGTGTGAAGCATGTTTTATTATGGATGCGCATGCTTTATTTGATGTGTTTCCGACTGTGAAACATGCTGAAAGATGCTCCACAAATTGTTGTGCATGTTTATGTAGGGGCTTTTCAGTTATTTCAATCCACTGGATAAATTATGCACACATAACTGTTTTATACTCGCAAAATGACGAAAAAAAGACGAGGAGAGCAGCCACTTTTGTTTCTGTAGTGTTAGCCTTGCTGAAAAGATGTGGACTCATGCTTCGAAATAAACAACCCTTCAAAGTTAAAAACCTGCTTGACAAGCACGCTTCCCAGCAATACGTCCCACAATGATTACATGTTTGGTCAGTAGGCAGAGAAAAGGTCAGATCGAATGCGTTTTCAACCACCACTGAATGTGGTCAAAAATGGCCAAGCTCAAAATATTTTACACCTGATTTACACCCTTACTTAGAGTTTTCCACTTGTGATTGGATTGATGAAAATGCATGTTAAAATCAGGTTTACAGGGCCTAGGATGGTTTGAGGGTGAGTACACTGTAAAAGCGAATAGTTCACCTTACTTAGATATAGTTAGTAAGCTGTACTTAGTTGTTATACTTACTAGGTTTTACCAAGTTCCAGCAACTTTCAAGGCAAATAAGACAATTTACTTACCGATTTGAGTGATGCTTACTTAAAATGTTTAAGTAGCCACAAAGGAACCAATGACATTAATAAAGCAGTGAGAGGCATATTTCACTAGCTGAATTCACTGGTTTAACAAAGTCATCTTCAATGTTGATTTTCAATACAGCTGAACATCACATATGCCACATAAGATTTTCTTTAAATGTTTTATTTTTTCCTTTTTTCCCCCTTACCATTATATTGATGAGTGTTTCCATTGGTTGCAATTTAATTTTTTATTCTTTTTGAGTGTTTATTAAGGATCTTCTACGCTTCAAATGTTTTCATAAACCGCTTGGGAAGCTTTTAATTTGTATGAAATAATAGTTTAATTATTGTGGTAATGTGCTGAAGTCACATACTGACTTTATCATTCAGCACGCAAATCAAAATCATTGGTAACAATTAAATTACATTTATTTTTATTAATTGTACAACCATTTTATTGGCTCGTTTTGTTGTGCTACTACTGACGCAAGACACCAAATTAAATTTTATTCTACCACAGTGCACTCTGGGAGTCAGTGAGTAGCTGTAGCAAGTCAGTGAGTAAACCTAAAGTAAAGGATCAAGTACACCCTATTGTTCTTTTTTAGTTACTCTCGTTTAAGTAAACTATACTAACTAAGCATTTGTCAGTACAACATACTGTTACCCTTTCAGTCAAATCACTTTGACGTTACATATGGGAACTCGCCAGAGAGACCAATTGCCTTTGAGATTTAAACAAAAGGCCAATGAATATTGGCGTGCATTTGATTGCGCTCAGGTGCTCCTCATCACTGCATGAGTATAAGAGGGCACGAGCGGAATGCACCTGCAGATTTTCGCTTCAGAGCCTTCGCCGTCTGAGCTGCTACAGGAGACCCCCTCTGCGAGTTCTGGAGAACGATCGAGGAAGAGTCCTGATTTTAAGAGTTCCTGCTCTCTCATCTGACGCGTTTCATCTGGGCGGCTGTCAGCGAATCCTGCGAGCTGGTAGCCTTTTTAAAGGCTTGTGTGCCAGTCATCTTGCACATCCAGTGAAAAGACCTCTGAGTGCACGGAGTTGCCGCATTAGGTCTTTCCTGGGCAACTGGGAGAAAGAGCGAATTTTCCCACGGTTGGTGAAGTGTTCTTCGGAATGTCAAACCGGCCATGCGTTTCTGGATGTGGAGTTTCCTTACCTCTTTTGGAGGGAAAAGATTGTTGTCTCGCGTATCTTGGCCGAGTGCACACTGAGACAGCTTTTGTGGATGGTCAATGCGTTCATTGCGAGCGTATGACCATGGCTACATTGAAGTCCCGCCTCTCGTTCGCGAGACGTCTCCCCTCGCATCCTTCCCGCACTGCGGCAAGGCGTATGGGGGACTTCCAGGAGAGCCTTCAGAATGTTCTGTCTGGGGTAACAGCCGTGTGGACTTCTGATGCACTGCGTAGTCCCGTGGTTCTCCTGTATGAGGCCGCTCCCCCCGTAACAGGGCTGAGTGTGTCCTTCGGGCCACCCAGAGAGGCTGAAGCCGCGTCCGGAGCGCGCCGCATCGCGGTGTCTGTCCCGTCCGCAGTGGAGACCATACTGTCGGCTCTGCTCCCCCGCGCTGCACTAGGAATCGGTCTGTAGGTACCACGTATGCCTTCAGCAGACCCTTCGTGGCTGGATGATTGGTTTCTGGGAGTCAGGGATGCGGCTCCACCATGCTCTCTCCCAGTGCCATTCTTCCCGGAGGTGCATGAAGAGCTTACAAGATCGTGGCGAGCCCCTTTCTCATCATGCCTGCAACCAGGCTCTTCACTTCTCGCCACTATCGATGGCCAGGGGGTATGCGGCGATCCCTCAGGTGGAGAGCGCGGTTGCGCATCCTGCCTCGGCCGGCCAGCCCATTTCTGAGTGCACAGCCTCCACCTGCTCGTCAACGAGGGCGTCCCCCTCGCAGCACCCAGTAATCCTGCTCCGACCTCTGCCGAGGCACCAGATGCCCAACCGGCAGCCCGTCGTCAAGTTGGCCGTGGGCGAGGGTCGCCGCCTGCTGTTCAGGGACCGGCCTATAACACCCGAGGGGCAGGGAGCATTCCTGACACAGGCAGCCCGGAGGTGATGAGGACTACTCTTTGGGCGAAGTCGATGGCATTTTTGTCCCTACTGCCGGAGGTTCCCATCTGACCCAAATGTTTTTTTTGTCTGCTCAGATGCAGACCCAGCGCACTGCTTCACCAGCGAAAAAGACTTGCTCCGAAGCGCATGCTAAGCATGCAGCCGGAGCCAGGGTTGGTCCGCAGCCACCGACCTGAGGACGCGTGCTTTTATGCCTCGACGCAGACTCCTTTTGGTTTTGTTTGAGGATTGAGCATATCAGTACAACTCCCTGTGGCCTGTCCCTCTCAAAGGCTGTTCTCTCCCCGCTGAAGTGGCAGAGGGACATCCGCATCCTAACAGCTATCTCGGCGACTGGTTGATAATGGCTCACTCGCGGGATTTGTTGTACAAGGATGCGCAGGGACATAGTGTTTGGGCACACCTCACCAGCGAGCTCACAGGCCACACTGAACTGCCTAGATACGTCAGGCACAAGACAGCGGCCCCTCTCAAAAGAGGCTCCTGGGGTATATGACAGCACGGCCGCATGCAAACATGCCGCTGGGCTGATTTCTTCTCAGGGGATTGGGCACCTACCCACGGGATGCGACAGACTTCTCCGGCGTTTCAATGCTGTCATAGAGATCATCTCCCCTACATGGCCTGCAGCACGCTCCCTTCGAGCCCCTTCAGGAAACAGATATAGAACAAAAATATTTGGTGCTGAAGGACAGCGCCTTTCAGTGCGCTGGTCTCTACTAAAGAGGATAGGAGACCCACAAACCGTCTCTGTCTATATAGAGTGCCTTGAGCTTGGTCCGACTGAAAACC